>PJEM01012299.1:0-47945 GCA_004023845.1 Helogale parvula | reverse complement strand
GTAGGACTGCTAATCAGATGATTTTTTAAGTTTATTTATTGTACATGAGAGTGAGAAAGAGAAAACATGCATGAGTTGGAGAAGGGGCAGAGAGAGAAGGAGAGAAAGAATTACAAGCAGGCTCCATGCTTTCAACATGAAGTCCAAAGCAGGGCTTGATCCCATGAACTGTGAGATCATGACCTGAACTGAAATCAAGAGATGGAGGCTTAACTGACTGAGCCACTCAGGTGCTCTGAATTTTATTCCTGTAACCAAAAACTAAACACCTAGCAAAAGCTACAATAACCAGATTCCCTTTCTGACATTTATATTATTAGTAAAATGACGGGTAGAAATAAATGCATTCCTTTTCACTGATAACATCTTACAAAATTGTTTAGTACATCCTTCTCAGGTACTTAGTCACTCTTCTTTCCTTAGTGGTTTTTTTTTTTTTTTAATTCGGTGATCATCGTAGTTTCCTACATACTTTCCATTATAGGTTTTATTATTAGCTATGTCAGTTGAGATTATTTTGTTACAATAGAAAACGAAAGTGAAATGGCTTTCTCAGAAAGAAACATTAATATTTTCACTTTATTTATATTTTAATCTTTATTCATTTTTGAGAGAGAGAGAGATCATGAGCGGGGCAGGGGCAGAAAGAGAGGGGGATAGAAGATCCAAAACGGGCTTTGTGCTGACAGCAGTGAATCCAATGTGGGGCTCAAACTCAGGAACCCTGAGATCTGGCCTGAGCTGAAGCTGGGATTTGGCCTGAGCCACCCAGGCACCCCTAATTTTATCACTTTAAATCAGGTTCTGAGATCATTAAACCCCCAATTTGGTAAATTTAATGGTTCAGTGTCACCATCAAGGACAAAGGTATTTTCCATATTTTTTTCTGTCTCCCTTAAGGTGTTATTCTGTTTTCCTCAAGGTTACAAGATGTCTGCAGAAGCAACAAATAGAGTTGATCCTTGAACAACATGATGGGTAGAGGCACAGACCCTGCATGATCGAAAATTCATATAACTTTTAACTCCCTGAAAACTTAACTCTAATATCCTACTGTAGACCAGACCTTACCAATATTATAAACAATTCATTAACATCTTTTATATATTGTATATACTATACACTATATATTTATATGAAAATAAGCTAGAGAAAAGATATTATGAAAATAACTTAAAAGAGGAAAATGCATTTACAGTACTGTATGTATATTTATTGGAAAAAATCTACCTACTGGCCAGGAGCGCCAGGCCCATACAGTGGCGGCAGACGTGGTCTTGGGGGGACATTGTTCCACAGCCAGCTGGCCTTGGTTTAGCACAAACAGTTGCCGCGCAGACCCCCCAGCAGCGACAGCAATCTAGAGGAATATGATCGCTGCCCAATTTGCCTGAAGGTGTGCCACCAGCTCCTGGCCATCACCTACAGACACACAGGAGCACAGGGGAGCCTTGTCTCAAAGAAAGATCCCTGCACAGTCCCTGTTCATGACGTGACCGCTCTTTCTGCACAAAGGGTGGCCTGAGGCCTGCCCACCCCACAGGCTGCTAATAGCAGCCTTCCTGGGTAACTCAGAGGGCAGCAGGTGTGACCTCTATGTCTATCAATTTCCATTTGGTCCCATAGACACTGGGATGAACAGCTGTAAATAAATGCTTGTAGCTTTTGCTGTTAATTTTTAAAAATAATAATAATTTTAAAAACTGCATATAAATACACCCATGCAGTTCAAACCCCGGTTGCTCAAGGGTAACCTGCATATCTTCATACGAAAAAATTCTAAAACCAGTAAAAGACCAGACCTTTTTAAGAGCAGGAAAATTTTTGCCAAATTTCATAGTAGCAGACTTTTCCTCACAATTTTATTGGCCATCATTGGATGGATAACACATTCTTTTCTAAGGCAGTCACTTCAAGAGAAATTACATGGTTTGACTGACTTACAATAATCAAACTTGGATGGTGCTCTAAAATTATTCATTTAGCTTAACGAAAAATGTAATGAGATGAAAAGTATACTTTTTATAAGGATATCTTTCTATAGATTTTAAAACACAGCTCCTTTCAACAGCTTTTTATCAAAACAAAAATTGTACTTCTCAGCTTACCCAGTAGGTTTGAGAGCATTGTTTTGTGTGGATTGATGTCAAAACACCACTGATACCGTTTCAGGCTCTTTTTAAAAATTTTCTTTTACTAAATGCATGGCATTTGATGAGTTATTAAATCCTTTGTAGGTCTCAGTTTTACAATTTGGAAAATGAGATGGCAATAGCAATGTTTGTAGGTATGCTTTCAGACAAACATTCTGTAAGTGTGGAACTCAGTCTTCACGCTGAATGACAAAGTCCATTCATGACTTCTGTATTCATCTTCTTACTCCTTCCAACTTGACTCACAACATTAGGTTAAATTAATATGTTAAAAGTCTTGTGTTCATTTAGAGCCATAGGTTATATGATAACTTACTCCACCTCATTTTTTTATAGATAAAATAACTGTATACAGAGAAAAAATAGAATTTGCTTGATCAACATACATGTGCTACAAATACTGTATATAAATTAGGAAATATAAAAACTACTTACATGCTGCACCTGAGAAAAGTTCTTTATTCTTGAAGGCAAAATATGCTACCCTTTACCATAAATTGTTTTTCCAATCTTGGAAAATGATTCAGCAGAAAAATATATTGCTTATTTACAAAGGATAAACTTCAATTAATTGACTCTCAGGAAGCCTTCTCTAATCATTCAAACAGAATTCATTCTCTGTCTTATGTCTGATTTGAAGTATTGATACCGATCCTTGAATTAGAAGACTGAAGTTTATCACTCTTTTGATTAATAAAATCATGCTAAGTATTTTTTACTATGTTCTACAACCCCTTGGGTTAAAACACAAGTAGATATTAAGTGGTATTCTTTAGATTATTTTGGTACTTTCCAAATTTAATCATTTTTGCTCAGTTTTGTTTTGAAGTAAAAATTCTTTGAAGCTGTGTTAGGTGTACCATGAGGTTCAATTCTCAATCAATATAATTGCCATCAATGTTTTGATTTGTTAAGTTAAAATGCATAAAAACAAAGTAACCATACTGTCACAGATTTCTAATCAGCTAAAGAAGGAAATTGAAAATATAACAAGAAAAGGCATCAGCTAATTAAGCAATCAACTATCTTGGGCATAAAAGGAAGATGATACAGTACAGATTCCAAGGAAGACTTTCAGGATACTTGTCGTTGTTCGAGGTAAAGACTTATCAGGCAAGCAGATTATGGAAATGCAATTAGAGATTTAATGAAAAATGGATGAGTTGAGAGATGAATTTATAAAAATCGCTAATCCATTCACGTTATCAGAATTACTTGGCTCAGTCCCACAACAGCTTTACAAGTTAGTATCAAAGGAATAAGATTTGTCCAGTTAATACATGATGACACAGAAATTTGCACCAGCTCTACCTGATTCTAATGCCAAGGAACCTATGATTTGGTCCATTAAGTTACTGCATTGTAGCATTGAGAAGGAAATGGAACAGACATCTAGAAATGGGAAGACATTTCTAAAATATTGGTGTAGTTTGGCACAATCAACTCTTTTTGGCTTCCAAGTCACAATGTAATTTTAAATTGTCACAGTTATTAGGGAAATATCCATATTGTCAAAACTATACTGGAGAACTTCATTGCCAGTTTTATAGATTAAAAATGTTTTCTGTGGAAAAACTATAATCTGAAAGTTAATTATCATGCAGCAAGATTTTCAATGAATGATCTATAGTTCTGAAGATATCAATGAGATTTTTTAATGAGTACATGAGGCCAGGAGAAAAAGTATTTTACAAATGTCTCAAAACTAAATATATAATTACATTTGCATCTCTGTTTTTATAAGAATCAAGAGGAATAAATTTCCAGCATTTTTTGCATTTTTAAAAAGTTTTTGTATTAATTCCATGTAGTTAGGATACAGTGAAATATTGGTTTCAGGTGTAAATTATAATGATTCAACACTTCTGTACATTGCCCAGTGCTCATCACAGGTGCACTCCTTACTTCTCATCACCTATTTAACCCATCACTCCACCCACCTCTCCTCTGGTAACCTTCAGTTAATTCTCTAACGTTAAGAGTCTGTTTCTTCTTTTGCTTCTTTTTATTGTTTTCCCTTTGCTCAATGTGTTTTGTTTCTTAAATTCCACATATGAATGAAATCATATATTTGTCTTTCTCTGACTTCTTTTGCTTTGCATAATACTCTCTAGCTCCATTCATCAGAAATGGCAAGATTTCATTCTTTTTTATGGCTAATATTCTATTTATATATAGCATATAATATATATATTCTTTTATATATAGTATATATTATATATTCTTATATAGTAATTAATAAATAATAATTAATATATGATTCTATATAATATATAGATAATTCTATATAATAATTCTATCATGCACACACACACAGACACCATATCGTCTTTACTCATTCATCAAGCAATGAACATTGATTGTTTGCATAATTTAGCTATTGTAGATAATGCTGCTATAAACATCAGTGTGTGTGTATCCCTTTGAATGCTTGTTTTTGTATTCTTTGAGTAAATACATAGTAGTGTGATTGCTGGATTGTAGGGTAGTTCTATATTTAACTCTTTAGAAAACCTCCTTACTGTTTTCCTGAGGGCTGCACCAGTTTGCATTCCCACCAATAGTGCAAGAGGGTTCCCCTTTTTCCACATCCTCTTCAACACCTGTTGTTTCTATTGTTGATGATTTTAGCCAATTGTGACAGGTGTGAGGTGATATCTCTTTGTAGTTTTGACTTGTACTTTCCTGATGTTGAGTGATGTTGAGCATCTTTTCATGTCTCTGTTGTAAGTAAAATTTTCACTATTCACAGATGGCATGATACTATGTATAGAAAACCCAAAAGATTCCACCAAAAAACTTCCAGAATGGATAAATCCAATAAAGTCACAGGATACTAAATCAATGTTCAGAAATTGTTACATTTCTATAGACCAGTAATGAAGCATCAGAGAGAAATTAAGGAATCAATCCCATTTACAATGCACCCAAAAGCATAAGATATCTATGGATAAACCTAACCAAAGGGGTGAAAGACTAATACTCTGAAAACTATAAAACACTGACGAAAGAAGTTGAAGTTGACACTAGGAAATGGAAAAACATGCCATGCTCATGGATTAGAAAAATAAATATTGTTAATATGTCTGTACTACCCAAAGAAGTCTACACTTTTGACTATCAAAACACCAACAGCATTTTTCACAGAGCTAGAACAAACAATCTTAAAATTTGTATGGAAACACAAAATACCACAAATGGCCAAAGCAATCTTAAAAAAGAAAAGAAAAGCTGGGAGCATAAAAATTCTGCACTTCAAGTTATATAACAAAGCTGTAGTGATCAAAACAGTATGGTACTGGCATAAAAATAGACACATAGCTCAATAGAACAGAATAAAAAACCAAGAAATTAACCCACAACTATATGGTCAACTAATCTTTGACAAAGCAGGAAAGAATGCCCAGTAGGAAAAAGACGGTCTCTTCAACAGTGTTAGGAAAACTGGACAGCAACATACAAAAGAATGAAACTGGTCCACCCTTTTTTAAAGCCAAAAAATATAAAACTCACATACATGGTTTCTGGTTTGGAAAATGTAATAAATGTTATATGTATGTTACATATACATGTTATGCACTCAAGGTTAGTACTGTGTTATTATATTTTATACCTTTCAATCATATTGGGATAAGAGATACTACTAATTATATGTGCCTATG
This sequence comes from Helogale parvula, assembly GCA_004023845.1. NCBI lineage: Eukaryota > Metazoa > Chordata > Mammalia > Carnivora > Herpestidae > Helogale > Helogale parvula. Next base: position 42,130 of record PJEM01012299.1, on the reverse strand, counting down.
ATAATATTTTTGATGTTTTCAATTTGTCCTATTTTTAACACTGATTGTTTGTACAGAAAGTTCAATAAAAGAACAGAACATCTGTGAAATAAACTACATTCCATAAATACCTTAGATCCTTTGTTTTAAAGAGTCTAAAATATGTGGAAGAGATGCTATGTTTTATGGAAGTTAAATTTTGATTACTGGAGGTCTCTTTATTATCTCCTTGGGGGTTCTATGAGACTTCAGACTTCATACTTCACCATTTTCTATCCTATCAGGTTACCTTATTAACAATGTTCAGATCTTCCACTTGGCAGCATTCTTCTTTAGATATAGACATGAAGATGTAAAATTTTCTGGACCAACCTGTATGGCAAGCAAGCATTTAACCACCTCCATTTAGTCTTCTAATCAAAGATGAAACAGACAAAAAATAAAAAGTACAAATTAAATGTATACCTTATATATATTGAGGGTCTCTTAGAAAGTGGAAGATAGGAGCACCTGGGTTGCTTAGTTGGTTGAACATCCAACTTCAGCTTAGGTCATGATCTCACAGTTCTTGGGTTCAAGCCCTACATCAGGCTCTGTGCTGACAAATTGCTCAGAGATTGAAGCCTGTCTTCAGATTCTGTGTCTCTCTCTCTCTTTGACCCTCCTCTGCTCACACTGTCTCTCTCAAAAAACATAAAACATTAAAAAATAAATAAAAAGAAAGAAGAAGATAAATCATAGTTTTATATAAATGTGCTGTAGGTGAAATATATTGGTTTGAAGCTGAAGATTTGAGTTTGGGTTTCATTTCATCTATTTTGCCCTTTAAAATATACTGTCATCATTCACCTATAGACCTTTAAAAATCAAAAATTTTTCAGTACTGTACAATACATGTCCCAGAACGTATTTATTTAATAACTGCAAGTTTATACCACTTAATTGCCTTTATCCATTTTAACCAAATAAGAGTTTTTAATGAGGATAAAAATTTAGTAAAACACTGCTTTGTAAATATCAAAGTTATATACAATGATATTTGTCATTATACCACATGAAGAATCAATAGGCAATGTGTTTCATTTTATTTAATTAAATTATTAAATGTTTGACAACATTTACATTCTTGTATTTACACGAATATCTGAGAAGTCTGCTAATTCAAAGAGCCACTGAATGATATTACCTAGAAAGGTACCCAATGCTTTCTAACTTGTGCTGATTTTGGGATTCCTTTCCCTGTACCTAACTCTTGGAGGATCTTACTGTCTGCTCACCAAATTAACAAGCTGATGCTCAGACAACTTTGATCACTCATTTCAGAACAATGATAGAATAATACTTTCTCATATCAGTATTCCTTAAATCATTCATTCATTTCTTTGTTTAATAAATGCTCTCTCTGAACTAGGCACTGAAATAAAACTTAGGAAGTATATAGCAATGAGCAAAGACCCAAAAGGTCCATAGGATGCTTTTTACCACACCAACATTCATTCCATTGTGGTAAAGGAGATGTGAATTAAGACTCAAAAGAAAGGCATCAGGTCTAGTCTCTTTCACAGTGTAACTTTGAATAACCTTCATGCCATCTTAATTGTGATTGTCTTTTTTTTTACATATATTTATTTTTTTGAGAGACAGAGCATGAACAGGGGAGGGAGAGAGAGAGAGGGAGACACAGAATTCAAAGCAGGCTCCAGGCTCTGAGCTAGTGGTCAGCATAGAGCCTGACACAGGGCTTGAACCCACAAACCATGAGATCATGATCTGAACCAAAGTCTGACACTCAACCGACTGAGCCACCCAGGAGCCCCGCATGCCATTTAAGTTTTAAGAAAAACTTAAAATTCAGTTAAGTTGGGATCCTTTGCACATATCAGAATCATTTTGAAATTTGTAGTCACTCTCCAGTATGGGTGAATGTTACGAAAAATGTTATAAGGCATTATCTATATTGATATTCCATGGCAAGATTATCTGTCAGTCTTATGACTATCCATCACAAAGTCAGATGGACAATAATTGCTTGTTGATTTATTTGTTTTACTAATATAGAATCTAATTCCCATTACCTGGGACTTATGAAAAAAAACATTAACTATCTGAATATCATCATAACCACAGAGTTATCTTAAATTTTGTAAATTCCATATGAATGGTCAAAGCTTCAGAGGGCTTGAAAATGTCTTCCACTTCTGCAGGTGAATTTACGAATGGGATGAGGAAATTTGAGATGGATTATCAATAGTTTTTTTTCACTGGAATAATTTTCACCTGAATCAAAAAAAATTAAAAACTACAGGCTCTGTGGCTCTTAAAATTTACTCAATATTAATATAGATTTTATACGGTAAAATGGTACACCTAAGGATAGTATTGTAAGATCTATTTTTAATGAAAATATATGAAAGTTTATATTGAAAATAAAGAAATACCTTTCCATAAAGGATTTGAAGACCTCACAATCTTCAACATCAAAATGAGTGATATCAGAACATTATAATACTAGCTACCATCACTGGCACTTGCTTCCATGTAAAAATGTTCATTTAGATTTGTTATATGTTTAGCACACCAATTATTAACTGAAATTTAACCTTTATAAGGGATTATTTTACAAATCAAAAGTTAAAAAAAGTTACATTTATTTAAGAATATATCTTAAATATAGTGAGGAATAATTAATATATATTTTTAAATGCTTAAATGTTTATTATTCATTTTTGAGAGAGAGAGAGAGAGAGAGAGAGAGAGAGACAGAGCACAAGTGGGGAAAGGTTAGAGAGGGAGGGAGACACAGAATCCAAAGCAGGCTCCAAGCTCTGAGCTGTCATCACAGAGCCCAACACAAGGCTAGAACTCAGAAACTGTGAGATCGTGACTTAAGCCGAAGTCAGACACTTAACCGACTGAGGCACCCACACACCCCAAGGATATTTCATATTTTAAGTATGATTAAAATCATAGAGCAAGGAGATATAAAGTTTTTTATAATTGAAATTTTATTGTCTCTTATTAGTCTGGAAACTATTTTGATTATATCATGGTTTCATCTCCATTTTTGACCTTTTAAAATCTCTAAATATATGTAAATATTGTATACTTTTATAGTTGTAAAGGTATTTCTATGTATCAGCAATTAGAAAATAAAATTATATTTCTATATATATTTTATATTCTAGGTAAATGATTATGTAAAATTAAATTTTTTTATGTCCTTGCAGTTTCTAAATTTTTTAAAATTTAAGTACCGTTGACACACAATGTTACATTAGTTTCAGGTGAAAACACAGTAATTCAACTTCTCTGTATCTTATGTTCTGCTCATCACATCTGGTAGGTAGCTACCATATGTCACCAAACAACACTCTTCCTGTATTATTGATTATATTACCTGGGCTTCACCTTTTGTTCGCATGATTTATTCATCCTGCAACTGGAAGCGCACTCCCTTCATTGATTGTGACTACTCCCCGACACCCCTCCCTCTGGCCACCATCAGTCTGTTCTCTTCACTTACAGATCTGATTCTAGTTTTGTTTGTTTATTTGGTTTTTATTGTTGTTGTTAGATTCAATATATAAGTGAAACCATATGGTATTTGTCTCTCTCAGTCTGACTTATTTCACCTAGCATAATACCTCAAGGCCCATCCATGCTTTAAGAGTATGAGGACATGGTGTAAATGACATTGATTAGCCCAACAAAACACACCTTGTCACTCATATAAGTTTATTGATTCCTTTTCATCCAGTTGTCAGTCCGAAAGAACACACATGGCTTGAGTAAGTAATTTCAGTTTAGTAATTGCTGGCATACTTCAAAAGCTAATAAACAATTCAAAACCTATTTTGGTAGAAAAAATTTTTAAATCTAATTTTTACTTATAATGCTGTTATAGATAATGATAAAATGGATGGTTTTCCCACCTCCTAGCCAAGGCTAAACAGACAATAGTGAAGGTTGATTTTTATCTGAAAACTAATTAGAAGAAATCTCATCAAAATCATTCTTTTTTTTTTTTTTCACTCTCTGAGCTGGTAATTACCCTTTAATCAAGTTGACAATGCTGGATGCTATAATAAAGATCAAAGTGACACATTTTTTTTTGTTTTTAATGTTACTTTTTTTCTTTTAATTTTCTAATTAGACAAGCCTTATCTTTAAAAGTGATGAATTTGCTCTATATCTGAGGGGCTAATAAAGACCATAAAGAAAAATGTTATCATGATTTATCAAAGTGGTTTACATGAATGGAAATTATTTATATTGAAGTAGAATTAAATTTAATATAAAAGTGACATATATACATGTCAAATAATAAAAGTAAAAATTAAACAAATACTAGTTAAATAGTAGCATATGTACCTCTTTTTATTCATTTTCTTTCATTGAACATTATGTTTCCTATATCTTTTTAAATATTTTGCTTATAACAATAAATGAGACAAAGTCATAACTATTTTAGACGTACATTCTAGTGGGTTTAGAAAAATACTAAGCAAAGGAATAAATCTTACAGAAAATTAAAATAGGGTAAAGTGATTGACACATGGTGGATAAGTATTAAACAAGAGCTCATGGACATCTTAAGGATAAAAAGAAAATGTTAAGTTCATAGGGCCATACATTCCCAGGACCAAAGCAGAAGCTAGACTGGCACTCTGTGAAATGCTGGCACAGAGGAGGGCAGGGCAGAGCTGCAGTTTTAATCCTGGTTTACATTTTATTCCAGGTATAATAGGAAGTCACATGAGAGTTTTAGATAATGAAATGGTGTAATCAGAAATATCACTCTGATTGCTGTGCAAAGAGTGGATTTTAGAAAAATAAAATTAAAAAGTGGGAGAAAAAAGTAAGAGATCTGTTTGATAGATAAGACAGGCTTAGTTTGGGATCCTAGTAGTGAAGACAGAAAAAAGTGTATGAATTTACCATGTGTTTTGTTAGTGAAATAATTTAAGACATTGACAGACTAGCTTTAGGAATATAGGAAAAATAATAATAAATAAACAATAATAACAATTAAAAAGAATATAGGAAAAATGGTGCCTCTCTTTTTGGCTTTGCAAAAAACATTTTTTAATGTTTTGCTTTGTTTTGTTTTAAACACAGGTTTGAGATGTCCCTTAGATTGCCAAAAGGAGATAACAATTAGGAACATAACAGGAATAGGTTATAACAGATTCTATTATTTTAAGTTAACTGTCAGATCAATGGTTATTAGAGAAGATATTTTTACAACCTATAAAGTTTCTAAGTATTTTTGATTAAGAATCTTATAAAGGTTTATTGATGGAATAGGATGTATTAGCATTCTCCTGAGGAACAGAAGCGATAGAATATACATATATCTAGAGAGAGACTGACAGTGGAGTCAGTGGTGTAATTCAGACCACACCCTAGAACAAGAACCAGTGAGCTCACAGCATAGTCTGGATGTGAAAGCCTGACAATCCTGAGTGCCAAGGGCCGAAGACCAATGTTGCACCTCAAGCAATTAGACAGAAAGAGAAGAATTCTTCCTTCCTCTGCCTATTTTTTTTCAGGCCTTCAGCTTGGATTGAGTGATGCTCTCCCACATTCAAAGGATAAACTACTTTATGAGTCCACTAATTCAATATTAATTTCACACAGAAACACCCTTACAGACACACCCAGAATAATGTTCAGTCAAATAGCTGGGCATACCACGATCCACTCAGGTTGACATACAAAATAAGTCATCACAACATGGAACCTGCACTCAGGAAAGTTAATATATTATTAGGCATCCTGTTCTAGTACACGAATCCATAAACGAAACATTACCATGGCCCCAAATAGTCTCCTCTAGTCTCTTTCACTATTTGCCTACTTCTTACTTCTCAGCTAAGGCTACCCATTATCTTGACTTCTACCAGAATATAATAATTTTGCCTGTTTTTGAACTTTATACAATAGGAATCATACTTTGTGAATTCTTTGATGCCCTGTAATTTACTCAACATAACGTCTGAGATATGTATCCACACTGTGTTGCAACTAACCTACTTGGAATTTGAAATTAAAATTACTTGTAATGTCAGAATTCGATTTGAATTTTATAAAGGGCTTTAAATCAGTCAAAGAAAATGTAATTATCAAGTTGAAGAAATCAAGTCAATTTTCAAAAGTTTATGAAGTCTGTACAAATTTCTCTCTTTTCTTTTAACATGTGTACATTTATACCTAAAAAACCCCAACCGTAACAACTAATATGAGTATTATTCAGTAGATATACTTATAACAAAAAACTCAAAGAAATAATTTATAAATGCATACCAGATAATTATAACATAGTGTTTTTTTGGCAGTTTCCTTATCTTAAATTCAGCTTACACTCTAACTCAAAGATCAAACCCATCTAGGAAGTCTTTTGAGAAGACTAAGTTACTTCCAACATGAGTTATCACTTATGGGTAAGTCTTTTATGTAAAATTTTGGATTGAACTAACATATTATCCTAACATTCATAATAAAGAATGGTTTTTTATTACATATAAAGTGAATTATTATAGTTATTAAATTCAGTTTTTAAGCTCCTTATGTGTCTAGTTCTTAACATAACTTATTTTATTTAGTTAGTTCAAAGTTCTTCTGAAATCATATGTCCCATTCTGATTATATGCAATAAACTGTAGTTCTATTACTTTTAAGGTAATAAATTCAGTCATACTTTGGCTTATCTGTGAGGCATCTCCCAAAATAAGTATGGGCAAACACAGCTTTTTACTTATGGAAATATAGCTCTAAGGACTATAGAACACTGGAAATGATACTATATGAACATATATGTATGAAGGATTATATAGATTATATATTAAAATATAGAATATTTTAAATATTGTAGAAAGATAATTAGCTGTTTGAATGAAACTAAGAATAATAACAACATAGGTATATCCGTAAGTAAAATATAAGACAATAGTAGAATTGGACATAAAAGAAGAAAAATTGAAGTATTTATGTTATATGTGAAGCAGTATAATTCCAATTTAAGGTATTTAACTCAAGGTAAAGGCTGTGACAAATTAAAATGTTGTACTGTAAATGCTTAATAATCACTGAAATAATAGTATAAAGAGTTATGGCTAATAGGGCAGGAAAGGAGAAAGAAGTGAATTATAAAAACATACTATATTGTTTCAAAAAAGAAAAAACAAACAAACAGAAACTAGAGGGAAAGGGAATAAAGACCAGATAGGACTAATATAAAAAATAAGATGAGAGACTCAAGCCTAGTCTTATCAATAATTGAATTAATTATAAATATTACAAATAACATATCTAAAAGGAAAAGATTATCCTAGTGAAAATATATGGCAAGACTAAACCACAGGGTTTTACCAGAAAAATACTTAAGTAACAATAAATAGGGTAAAAATAAATTAAAAAGTAAAAATACACAGTAACACAAGCTATATAAAATTAAGCATAAAATAATTATAAGATAATAAGAATTGCTATTTTCTGAAATACAACTTTAATCGAATATCCTATTTTTATTTATATTGTTTCATAAATCTGGAAACACAAATTTTTGGCATCAATAGTTTTCTATAAGGATAAAGAAAGAAAAACAATTAGAATTATAAATGTGTATTTTGAAAATATTCATAGGTATTTATTGATGTGCTCTACTTTATCCTACTAAAATATCTGATCTTTGGTTACATAAGAAGTTCCGGGAAAAGAAAAAAAAATAAAGCCAATAAAGTATTTTTATACTTAACTTTTAAGTTCTTCATAGCCAAAATCATGTCCAAATTAAGACAATCATATTAATATGTTAGGTTCCTTTTCACTCACTTTGTCATTTTGATGAAGCAATGGGCTAGTAAATGTCCAGGGTCAGACTAGGAAATCCATGAAAAAAGAAAGCCTCTTTAAATACAGATCTTGCTACCAAATTGTTAGCAGGCTAGTGAGGGGCTCCATTGAGTTTACAAGATTTACAAAAGAGTGTGACTTTTGCTTGGCAGTAAGATCAAGACAAGAGGAAAAGTATGTATCAGAGAGCAGGAAAGTCTTTGCCAAAAATTGGAGGTGAGAAATAACACAGTTTGTGTATCTGGAGAATTAGAAATATTTTAGTAGAGGTGGAAAAGAATCCGAAAAAGCAGTTTCAGAATTCACTAAGCAGTCATGACACCCTTTGACTGCCACATGACTTTTTGTCTTCTTTTTATTTGTATCTTTCCTACTCTGCATTTTATTTAATGCGTCCAACACCTCTCTTTACATTATGGGTGTTAATGGGGAAAATAAAGTTTGTGATTATCAGTATTTTGCTCTTCCTCTTGCTCACAGGGAAATCATGGCAAACTCACTTAACGTATCTGTGATTCTGATACTTCATCTGCTAAACGAACCTAATTAAGTTTGTAGATCTGTCAATAAGACAGAAAAATAATCCATTTCAGTGTGAGAAATTGCTCTAGAGAAACCAACATGCTGCCTAGAAACCACTGCTAGTTGATTTTTAATAAATTGTTTATTAAATAATTACATCTTTTTGACAAACCTGGAATGTTATCAATTGGAATTAATGAGATAAAGAGCAAGAAAAAGTTTTCAAATCTCTTAAAATAGTTTCTAATACAGTATTGTATTTCCCAAACAACTACAACCCAATTTTTGTAAAAGTTAAAGAGCATTTTAGGGTGGCTGATATGTTATTTTAAATTGTCTGTTGTCAAGGTAACCTGTTCTTTGGGATTTGCGGTAGAAAAGATTTCCAAATCACAGCTAGAACTCTCCATGGGTGTTAGTCAGACAACCACCTGCCACATTATAGATTTGTTTTTTATTCTGTTTTCCAAAGACAGTTACTGTTAAAATATTATATACAGGATGTCTCTAAGTTATGAGAGAACTTTACAATGGCTTTATTTTATATATGGAAATGCAAGTGCATTTAGATTAATATAATAAGGACATGAATCTAATTACAAACTAAATACTTTTGAACTGAAATGTGTCTTTGCTACAAAATAGATGTATTATAAAACGAAGAAAGGCTGGGAATTAGTTATGATAGTTAATAGTTACATACTGTACATAACCAGATTGGAACTTTGGGTTGCCCGTAATTGGGTATAAACTCTATAATTTTGATGTATTAGAAGGAATTGCTTTTTTTTAGAATTTCACACAATTTATAATTAAGTAACCACCTTGTTGGCAAAATTTTAAAACAGGCTTGTAAATTATTTGCAAAATTCTAAGAGGTGTATTCTTTTTAAAAGGAGAATTTTGATTTGAACCTCTTAAATCTAAAAGATTTGTAAATGTCTCGACCAAGAGCATATGAGAGAAATGATATAGTGGTTATATCATACAGCTTCCCTTTGGGTCTCTGTGGTCACCAAGTTGCAGAACCTTGCACCATCATATAATAAGTCTGACCACCTGACTGTGATAAAGCACAGTCCATGGCTTTTTAAAATTTGCTCTTTGTATAATGATGTAGAATATACACCCATTTGTCAGGATTTATAAATTAATCAGTGAAGACTTTTCCCATAAGAATAATTGAAACACCATGAGAATTATCAACTTTTTAGTGCAAAAAATATATAGTTTAAAATGATAGGTGCTTTTACTCCCTCCCACATGGTGGCCTGGGGAATAGTAGGTAAGAAAACTTGAGATTGAGTTTATGTGTAACATTTAGTGATAGATTTGGGAGATGCTGTGTGCCAAATTCACAGCATATCTCGGAAGTGAGAGACTGTATCCTCAGAGAAAGAAACGGTAAGTCATTGAGAAATAACACAAAATATCAGAGACATCCTAAGCCTTAGCATTGTCCCATCCATAGATGACATTGACTATAGACAGACTATACCATACATCAACAGCACAAGATCAGTCAGGTTAGCACCCCAGAGTTGGGATCTCAGAAATTAGCTGAGGAAAGGAAAAGAAGTGAAATGTCTGTTATTATATTAGAAGTGGTGTTTGAACATTAAAATATGATAGTGATAGATGTCAGTTTCTTACCTTAAACTCGTAGAACAAATAAATGAGTTTAGAAAATGAATAAGTGAGTTTGACAAATGAATGTCATGGAACTGTAAGGTGTTAACGATGGGAGAAACTGAGGGCTATATGAGTTTTCTCTGTACTATCTTTGTAACTTTTCTGTAAATCAACAGTATTCTGACATAAAAGAGTTTATTAAAAATGTAGTGAAAATATGGTGATGTAAACTCAATTTTCTATCTCTTTCTTTTCCATTCCTCTAGTCAAGAGAGAAAGTAGGCAATAACAGATAATTAATTTGGACATGATACCACAGTGCCATTTATGAGAAGCTTCATGATTAAACTCAAAGCGGGAAAAGAGTTCAATCACGTTTAGTATCAAAGGGCATGACTATTTATTTGCAAACTGTGTTATTTGATGAATTATACATGCATTTGGTATATAACAAAGAGTTTTCTTCCATAGAAAACGGAAGTAATAAAAAATGAAAAAAAAGCACTTGACAAATTTCAATGTCCATACATGATTAAAACTCTGAGCAAGTTAAGAATTAAAACAATTTTCCTAAACTATTAAGAACAGCTGTAAAATCTTATTGCTAACATCACAATTTATAGTTTGTAACAATTTCAAGGTGACTTCTGAAACTGATCTTTAAAATATGTTCAGAAATATTAAATGTATTGATTTGTTTTTAATTACATCATTTTAGGTAAGATGTTTCTCTTAGAAAAGTAATCTATTCCAGGTAATTATTTATTTTAAATGTTGCATTTAAAAAATCACTGCAGAATTGGGAGTTTTAGGTGAGCAATTATTTGTGGTTTCCTTTTTAAAGAATTTAAGGTTCTACTTGTTCAAGTTCTTCAATAACAAAAAATTATTTAAAACAATAATCAAAATGTGTATTAGATAGTTTTGATTAAAGGTTGTAGTTGATGAATGTAACTTTATTAGTTGCATTTGAAATGGTGACAATTTCTTCATAATCCCATGTTCATTGTATATATGCTCATATTCAAAATTGTTTTTTAAAATAATTTTTAATTAAATTAAATTTTTAAAAATAACCAAGAGTGTCACAAAATCACAAAGTATTAATAATTGGTAAAGGCAAATTATAGGAAGGATGATTACAATGGGAAAGTCCTAAACTAGGATTTGGCTATCATAATTGATGAAACTTTGAGCTTTCTTGGGAGTATATGTGTTTAGGTTAAACAAGGGTCAGTTTTAATAAATTTGCAAGGCAGGAGTATGTGTATCAACCAATGTTTCCTTTGATACTAGCTCTCCAAAGGAATAGACTATAGTAAGTAAATATTTGCCCAGCAATTGAACTCTTTGTATCCCGAGGAATCCTCAATAACAGAATGAGCAAGTCAGTCCACAGATTCTGAGAACTAAATCAAGTACAGAAGACATAACATCAGCCAATCAGACATTCTTGCATGGGTCTTTGAATCTACATGTATGATTATGAACACAGAAAGACTGTGCTCTGTTCTCCCAGACTTGTTCTAGGTTTTTCCCTATTTTTCAAGTTTTCTTGTTAACCCTTCCATATATTCAAAGACCTATTGTCTAGCCTTCTAATACTTTCTTATCTAATTAAGTTATCCAGAAAAAAGTTGTCTACTTTTGCAACAAGAAACTCAAAATCATGGGTGTCCTAGGTGGCTCATTTGGTTAAGCCTTGGACTTCAGCTCAGGTCATGATTTCATGGTTCATGAGTTTGAGTCCCACATCAGGCTCTGTGAGGACAGCTTAGGCTGGACCTTATTTCAGATTCTCTCTCTCTCTCTCTCCCTCTCTCTCTCTCTCTCCCTCTCTCTCTCTCTCTCTCTCTCTCTCTCTCTCTCTCTCTCTCTCTCTCTCTCTCTCCCTCTCTCTCTCTCTCTCTCTCTCTCTCTCTCTCTCTCTCTCTCTCTTTCCTTCTTCCCCACTCATGCTCTAACTCTCAAAAATAAATAAACATTAAAAATAAAAAAAATGTTGTTTTACTTATTTTTGAGAGAGAGAGAGAGAGAGAGAGAGAGAGAGAGAACAGGGAAACGACAGAGAAAGAGGGAGAAACAGAATCCAAAGAGAGTCTCCAGGCTCTGAGCTAGCTGTCAGCACAGAGCCTGACACAGGGGTTGAACCCATGAACCACGAGATCATGACCTGACATTCAACCAACTGAGCCAACTGAACCACCCAGGTGCCCCCCCCCCCAATTAAAAGAAACTCAAAATCAAAGCAAAAACTGAAAATGAAAAAAAAGCTGAGTCTTACATAAGAGGAAGCATTCTCCTTCTCTCTTAACTGATGAAAATTAGCATGTGGAACTATAAGTTTTCACAGTTCCAAACTATCTTCCAAAAGTAAACCCATTTAATTAAGAAATATCATTTTTAAGGTTGAGAAAACCCTTGCAAATTTACCAACGTAACATATAATTTTTCAATACTCTTTATGAACAAATGAAATACATAAAATACAATTAGAAGGGGTTGATAATAGATCCAATAGGCTATTTTGTTTGTTTTCCCTCGATAGAAAAGAAACATTGTGGCTGGAAGTTTCCTCTGATGGTTGCAGAATATGCTGGTTTAAGCAACATTTTTCCTGACATGTTTCCTCAGTGTTAGACACCTACCATGACCATTTGAACAAATTATTCTTTCCCAATATCCTCCTTGTAAAATGGATAGAACCCATTAGGGACACTTGAAAAGAGACTATAGCTCTTAGATCAAACTAAAGTTACAATGACAAACGAATATGAGCATAGGCAGTCACAAGTCAAAGAATTAACTTCCATATCAATGAGTCGAAGATGAAATCCAATTTTATGCTACTTTATACCTTAGCTACCTTTATTGAATAGTCAAGCAATATAAAAGGCTTGTTAATTATAACTTGGAAGATGTTTTATAAAACTGTTAATATCTTTTGGTTTAAATAACACTGAGGAATACATAGCTTCAGCTCTGATTCTAATACATTCTCTTTGACATGATTTTTAGTAAGTTTATCAGTAACTAATTTATTATTTAGAGACTAATTAATGTATTCAGAAAATCATATCATAGAATTCTTTGACATTTAACCTTTAAAATAAGCCAGTTTGAATCTTTGTTCTTCATCTGTACTTATAAAATAATGGAGTTAGTGTAAATTATCTTGTAAATGTCCTTCCTTATAAAGCTACTAAGATTGTTAAAAAAGAAAAGTAGTAAAATTAATTAAAACCACAATAATTATTTAAGGTACACTACAATAAAAACACTATGTAACAAATGGCATCTAAAACTTAAAACCTGGCTCCTGAGAGTGGGGAGGGGCATATAAAAGCAGAGTTTGGGAATGTACTACTGAAAAACCACTGGGCCATAGAAAAAATCAAAGTCATACACATTGGAAAAGAAAAATTGCAGATGACAATACATGATGGAAAACCTTAAATCTTCCCCCCAAAGCTGTTTTAATTAGTAAATGAATTCAGTAAAGTTTCAGGATACAAAATTAACACACAAAAATCTCTTGCATTTCCATATACTAAGAATAAACTATCAGAAAATAATTCAAGAAAATAATACCATATAAAATTACATCATAAAGAATAAAATACCAGAGAATAAATGTAACCAAAGAGGTAAAAAGCCTGTACACTGGAACTATAAACCATTGATAAAGGAAATTGAAGAGGACACAGATATGAAAAGATATTTCATATTCATGGAATGGAAGAATTAATATTAAATACTCATTTCACCCAAAGGAATCTACAAATTCAGTGCAATCTCTCTCAAAATTTAATGGCATATGTATTTAAAATAGTAGAACAAATAATCCTGAAGTGTGTATCAAACAACAAAAGACCCCATGCAGCCAAAAAGTTCTTGAAAATTAATTTAAAGAGCTGGAGGCATCACACTCTCTGATTTCAAACTATACTACGAAGCTATAGTAATCAAAACAGCATGGTATGGGCAAAAACAAAAAACAAACAAATGAACAAAAAGACACATAGATTAAGGAACAGAATAGAGAGCTCAGGAATAAACCCATGCGGGCATGAGCGATTAATTCATGAGTCAGAAGCCAGAGTGTACAGCCATTTGGGAACAAAACGGTCGGCTTAGTAAACGGTTCTGAGAAAACAGGAACGATGCATGCAAAGAATGAAAATAGACAATGATCTTACATCATGTGCCAAAATTAAGTCAAAATAGGTTAAATACTTGAATGGAAGACCTAAAAAAAGTAATAAAACTCTGTGACACTGATCTTATAGAAAAATTTTTTGGACCCTACTCCAAAGACAAAGAAAAGGCAAAATAAATGAATAGTGCTGTATCAAATTAAAATGCTTCTATACATTGAAGGAAAACATCAAAACGAAAAGGCAGCCTACTAAATGAGAGAACATATTTACAAATCATACATCCAACAAGGGGGCTAATATCCAAAATATATAAAGAACTTATTCATCTCAATAATAATAACCAAACAAAATCTGGTTAAAATAGGCAGAGGACCTGAATAGACATTTTACCAAAGAAGACATACTTGGCTAACAGGCATATGAAAATATGAAAAGCAACATCACTAATTAGCAGAAAAATAAAAATCAAAATCACAATGAGGTATTTATCTTATACCTTTCAGAATGGCTCATATCCAAAGGATAATAAATAACACATATTGGCAAGGATATATAAAAACGGAAACATTGTGAAATGTTGGTGGGTAAACCAGTGTAGCCCCTGTGAAAAACAGTATGGAGTTCCCTCAAAATTTTAAAACAGAGCTACTTATGTTCATTTGTTTTGTTTTTTAAATTCCGCATATGAGTGAAATCTTATGGTATTTGTTTTTCTCTGACCTGTTTCACTTAGCATAACACACCTTAGCATCAGGGAAGGGTCAGGGAGAAGGAGAGAGGGAGGCAAACCACCATAGAGAACAAATTGGGGATGGCTGAATGCGTGGTTGGGGGGGAGATGGTCTAAATGGGTGATAAGCACTGAGGAGGGCGCTTGTGGTGATGAGCACTTGGTGTTCTATGTAAGAGAAGAATCACTAAACTCTACTCCTGAAACCAATATTACACTATATGTTAACTAATTAGAGTTTAAATAAAAACCTGAAACAAAAATAAATGCATAAAATGTGCTACCATATGATCCAGTAATTCCACTGCTGGATATCGATTCAAAGAATAAAACCACTAATTCAAAAAGATATATGCACCCTTATGATCACTGCAACATTGTTTATAGTAACCAAGATATGGAAGCAATCAAAATGTCTGTCAAAGAATAAATGGAAAAAGAAGATGTGTTATGTATGTAAAATTGAATATTACTCAGCTATAAAAAATGAATGAAATCCTAGCATTTATGACAACATAGATAGACCTAGAGTGCATTATGCTAAGTGAAATACGTCTGAAAGAGAAAGATAAATATTGCAAGATTTCACTTATGTATGGAATCTGAAAACAACACAAAACTCAGACTCATAGATGCAGAGAAGAGATTGATGTTTGCTGGAGGGGCGGGTGTTTAGGGGTATGAAATGGGTAAAAGGGATTAAGAAGTGCAAACTTTCAGTTATAAAATAAATAAGTCATAAGGATGTAACATACTGTGTGGGGAATATGGTTGATAATACTGCATTAACTTTACCAAGTGACAGACAGTAACTAGATTTATTGTGGTGACCATTTTGCAATGTACACAAATGTCAAATCACTTTGTGGTGCACCTGAAAGTAATAGAATAGTGTGTGCCAATTAAACACCAGCTAAAAAAAAAAAAGACAGACTGCAACTTACTATTGAAGGAGATTATTCAACAATATAGTCATTTTGGGGTTTTGTTGTTTTAGAGAGAGGGACTGTACGAGTGGGGGAAAGGTGCAGACGGAGAGAGAGAAATAGTCATAACTAGGTTCCACACTCAGTTTATTTATATATTAATATGTATATGCTTTATTAAAACGTAGGGACAGGACCTGTGAGCAAAAAGAGCTACCCCCCAGAGATACAGTTATTCTTGATGCCTCTAAGATTCACTACATCTCATCAAAAGCTGATTTACTCATATTCATGTGCCTACTTTAAGAAGGTGAAGTCAATAAATGAGCATTCCATATATGGCATTCTTCCCAGAGAAGTGAAGAACAGAAGAAATGTAAATAAAAATAATTGAGGAAAATGAGACATGATCTTAATGGCCTACATATTTGCCACAGCAATCATTGCTGAATTTATAATTTTATATTAATTCTTGTATCTTTTGAGGAATAATAGAATTTGAAATAAAAATGGGATCTGTGACTTCATGTAATTAATGCCTGATTATTTGAGTGTAATCTCATCCCCACAGTCATCTTTACTTTGAATATTTGCCTTTACCAAATTTCACATAAGATAAAAATACTTGGCAAGCATTAAAAAGGCATTTAAAAGCTTTTTGTTTTAATTCTTTCAACATGATTATTTTTCATAGCTGCCTATTTTATACCCACACTTCCCTGTGTTTATTAATGAAAATAGGGGAAATAGACTGTTCTTAACAATAAAGGAGAGCTACTAAGAATTTTTTTAATGTAGAGCAGTGGAGGAGGACACTGAATTCAATACACACTGCTGTGAGCTGCCACCAGCCAAGACCCCACCTGTTTGATTATAAGTCCTAACGGATGACCCTCTGAGCAGAGGGATGGGGCTCATGGCTTGATGTGGAGACCATCCTCTCGATTTCAGTCACAGAACACTCTCTTGTTGTGCCCTTTCTTCCATGAATAACTTGTGTGAATTACAGAATATACCTAGGAAGGGTAATAACCCAGCAATCTTCATAGAATAGATTCAAAGACCGGTTCTGCTCCTTTCTTGTTTGGCAACATGATCTGAAACTCTGTAAAAAACTGCAAATTTTCAGAGCTGCAGTAAAACTCAGATAGTGAAAATATGTAAAGGTGAGAAAAATTCTGAATTAATTTCTAAATATAATAATGAATTATTATTATTATTATTTGGTAAATATGATTAGTAACATATATTTTAACACATGAGCTAAGAAACAAACAAAAAATAAAACAAAAACAAGCTGATGGGCAACAGAACCAAAACTGAAAACAAACAGAAATACCTAAAATCTTGTCAGAATAAACTTTCAAAAACATATTTTGTTAAAGTTCTATCAGAGTACTATAGGCAGTTAGATTTGGTTTTATATCTCTCCCTGAAAGAAAAGAACTGCCAAATGATACATAATACTTCACTCCCCTACCAAAGCATAAGTTTTTGTCCTAATTAATTCAGTCATTAGAATTTGAAAATCACTACAAAATGTAAGTAATTTCTTCTTCTAAACTTTTACTAAAGAAAATTTTAAGGATGGATATAAAAATACTGTATATGGCTAGAAAACCTTTATAAGAAAATATGATGATTTCTATATTTAAACTATTTCAGCTTTTAATATTACAATAAACTAAGTTAACATTAACTTAACAGGTAAAGTAGTTAGAGTTTTGACACTGTGAGAGGCTAGTTTTCATGGTTTAAAAAAATACTTTGTGTAAAGTGTGTGTGTGTGTGTGTGTGTGTGTGTGTGTGTGTGTGTGTGTGTGTGTGTGTTTGGGAAGATAAGATATGAAGACTAAGCAAGAAGAATAAAAGGGGAGGACTTTCCCTGAGGGGAAGTACAAATATCAGTCAATCAATTTTAAACCAGAAGCAAACAAAGATCTTTCTCCTGGGTTAAGTAGAAAAAAAGGGTCCAAGATAGTCCTGGATCTAGAATTTTCTCTAATTTTCCACAAATTTGTGGAAGAAACTTCATTGATTTGTGCTCTGAGATTTTTCACAGGCTAAGATATATAAAACATGAACTAGGAAACAAACAAACAGAAAATCAATAACAAGAAAACAATAACCAGAAACCAAACCAAAAACCAATAAGCAGCAGAACCAAGACTGAAACCCAGGTAGACTGCCTCCAGAATATGGTCTTAACCAGCAATCATCCTATTGACCTAGCATTTATTATGATGCCGGTAATAAAATACCATACACTGTCTGCCTTAAACAGGAATTTACCTCTCAGACTTCTGGAAGCTAAGAAGTCCAAGCTCAGGATACCATAATGATAAGCTTCTGGTGAAAGTCCTCTTTCTGGCTTTCATATTATTTGCTGTCTTAATTTTTTTTTCTACATTTATTTACTTTTGAGAGACAGAGCGGGAGAGAGGCAGAGAGAGAATGAGACAGAGAATTTGAGGCAGACTCCAGGCTCCTAGCTGACAGCACATTCCTATGTGGTGATAGAACTCAGGAACTGTGAGATCATGATCTGAGCCAAAGTCAGAAGCTCAGCTGACTGAACCACCCAGGTTCCCCAGATAATTTGCTTTCTTGATTTCCAACATGGTAGTTGGAAAGAGAAAGAGAAAACCTTTCCCATGTGTCTTATAAGGACACTAATCTCTTTCATTAGGGCTCCATCCTCATGATCTGATTTTTATATTTATACAATTTCATAAATTTTTATTTTTATATATTATTCCCAAGTCATAAATAGTATGTTTTAAATATATTTTCTTAGTTTCCTTCTTAAAAACAAATTTATTTTTTAAAAAAATCATGGTGTCAATAGTTTAATTTATTTTCAAATTCTTTCTCTGCTTCTAATAAATATAGACTATTCTAAATACCTTTTTAATGATATTGAACTGATTATGAGATTAAATATTTTAATGGTGAATATTCTTGTTTACATGCTGCAGTTTTGATATCAGTATCTTTGGGCATAATAGTGTAGCTAAAATGTTATAGATGGTTGATTTTTTAGTTTAATTACTCTTTAAATTTTTAATTTGTCTAAGATCACCCAGCTAGGATGTAGTAGATTAGTATTTTAATCCAGAGTCAAACTCCAGAGACCATCTGCTCAACTATTATGCCACATTGCTTGTGGATATCATTTAATTGTGCTTAACTGAACTTCCCTGGGTTTCATTATATCTAAAATGTGATGATCTAAGGAAAAAGTTTCACTATCTCTGTCTTGTTATAAAATATTGGACTAAACAAAAAAATATCAGTTTCTCTTTCTTTTATTTCAAATATTTTAATACAAATACCAATAGTTCCATCTTTCTTGTAGTTGTGTAAAACATTTTAAAAATTTGATACAGTTTAGTGTCATTCAGAAATATTTTTTGAAAATCACTAAAGTAGCTTGCCACAGAGAAAAATGAGACTTTATTGCTTCTTTAATGAGTAGACCTAATTTATAATTGGCTTAACCCTATAGGAATTCTAAATAAAAACAGGAAAATGGGGCTCTCAGTAGGAGCTCGTTTAAGTTCTCTGCACACAAAAAGAGCAGTCAATTGTTTTCCAGTTTCTGAAAATTAACCTGTTATTTTGCTAACAAAGCCCAATCTTGCCCAGCTTGGCAGTTCAGCAAACATTATAAAGATTCTTATCCCTGCAAGTTAAAACTTGAGAAACCTGAAATCATAGTTTCTGCTCATCCTGACAGTCCCCCATTTTTTCAGCTTTCAGTGGAGAAAAGGTGGATCCTGAGTGGGGGCCAGAGTCAGGGGAGGTGTCAAAGATACCTTCTTAGAATAGTTTTAAGAAGTCTCAGCAGAGACAAAGAGGATGTGATGGCACAGGGAAGAGAAACACTTGGAAAGATTCAGATATTTTCCCCAATTTTGTTCAAAATCCCACTTGAAACAAATATCTAGCTAAGACAGCCCTTGCGTCATAGTCTTTAATGTTCTGGTTGATATCTATCAAAAAAGGTTCATGCATCTGATACAGGCTGTTCTGTACAGGACCCAGGAATATCATGGCAGGACTGAGGCAGTTTTAAGAACCTTTCTTTGTCCTCTGTTTTGCTCCTGTCTTGAGTTTAATAGATGCGGTGCTTTTTCTGATTTTTTCCTCGGAAGTATAAGAGCAGCTTGTTGAATTGACAAGAAAACCAAAAAATTCATATTTGTATTAATGTCTAAATCTTTAGCTGCATGAAAATATGAAATACTTTTTAAAAATTAGCATCATATCTTATTATAAGATGTGCATTTAATTCATGGAAAGCAATAAAGTTGCAGCTGTTGTTTTAAACATTTTTTTAATGTTTTATTTTATTTTTGATACAGAGAGAGACAGAGCATGAGAGGGGGAGGGGCAAAGAGAGAAGGAGA
Organism: Helogale parvula; assembly: GCA_004023845.1. Lineage (NCBI taxonomy): Eukaryota > Metazoa > Chordata > Mammalia > Carnivora > Herpestidae > Helogale > Helogale parvula. The sequence goes on along the minus strand of PJEM01012299.1, from coordinate 21,915 downwards.
CACAGAACCAGAAGCAGGCTCCAGGCTCTGAGCTAGCTGTCAGCACAGAGCCTGATGTGGGGCTCGAACCCACGAGCATGAGATCATGACCTGAGCTGAAGCCAGAGGTTTAACCAACTGAGCCATTCAGGCGCCCCACAGCTGTTGTATTTAAAGGAAAACATTTTAAGCCTTTGTTGTTTGTATTTAGAAAAATGGAGATTAGCTGAGGAATCAGGTAATTTTTCTCTATTCTTTCCACCTCTTCCGTTGATTTCAGAAAAGCACTTGGGTTAGATGGGATATTATTATTATTAATTCATGTTACTGTTTATTAATGAAAAGGAGTCACAGTAGTTTATGCAACAAATATATTAAAAACTAATTGTTTCTTTAAAAATTATTACTGAGAAGTACTGCATGGCTTAAAAACCAGTAAATACTGGTAAACTTGATTGACATTGTCCTGGTATTTGTTAAAGAAGATATAATTTAAACATTCAATCAGGGAGACTAACCAAAAAAGAAAGTGCAACATTTAAAAATCATAGTGGGACACCTGGGTGGCTCCGTCGGTTAAGCATCTGACTTGGGCTCAGGTTATTATTATCTTATAGTTTGAGCCCCACATCGGGCTCTGTGCTGACAGCTCGGAGCCTGGGGCCTGCTTTGGATTCTGTGTCTCCTTCTCTCTCTGGCCCTCCCCCACTTGTGCTCTGTCTCTCAAAAATAAATAAATGCCAAAAAAAATTTTTAAGTAAATAAAATAAAAAGCATGGTGTAGAAAAATTAGGAATGGTATCTTTCTTAATAAGGGTTGTTCTTTCTTATAGTAACAAGGAAAGTATATGGAATATAAAAGAGTATGGAATTTGAAGCAATTCAGGGTTTGGTTGAAATTAAGACTGAGTTTGTAAAGTTCCTATAATACAGAAAACACACATGGTAGATGATATAGAAAATGTTTAAAAACATTAAATAGTATAGGAAAGAAATATCAAAACACGTTTAATAATTATGTGATTCTTGGAACTTACTTAAATTCTGTGAACTAAATTAATTTGCATAAAAATGGGTATTAGTGAAATATTTATACCCATTAAGTTTTTATTTATAAAGCACATAAAACATGCGCTGGCACATGGTAGGCACTGTATGTGTATATATATATATATATATGTTCATTTTAGTAATAGAGTAAAACTTTGGTTTGGGAACATAATTCATTACAGAAACATGCTTGTAATCAAAACACTTATATATCAAAATGAATTTCAAGAACCATTGGGTCAGTTGTGATCATGTGACATTCAGCATCTTATAAGACATTGCTCATTTATCAAGTTAAAATTTATTAGAAATGGTTGGTTGTCTGAGGAACATTTGCCAAGCAAGTTACTTGCAATCCAAGGTTTTACTGTATTTTGAATTTTTAAATGCATGTTAAATAGTTAATCTAAAAAAAATCACTGTTATTATATTGGAAAATGTTTGTGTTTACATGCAAAAACATGTGGCAGTTTCAAACCATAAGAAGATTAAATAGCAAGTACCTGAGATTGGAAAGCACTTTCCATTTTATTTTCCTTAAATAAAATCAAGTTCTCACACAATATCAAAATTTTTTGCAGCAGAGACCCAACTAGATAGAAAAGAGGATAGTCACCCAATCATTCCCCAAAGTTGGAAGGATAGTGAGGTTCCCAGGAATTTATTTGAACCCAGCAGAGAATAAAAGGAAATGAAGAAACACTGACAGACTTGATCCAGATTCAGAACTCTGTGTTCAGGGTTCCAATACTCAAATTGCCCTCAAAATAATTTGATGACAATGAAATGGCTTCAAGTTGTTACTGATTTAACTACATATGAATTGTCACAGATTTTATGGAAGAATTATGAATGTGTTTGATTATGGTCCACTGCCTGACAGCTTAATGGACATTTCAGAAAATATATGGACTACGTTACTTCTCTAAAATCCAACAAAGTTCTCATTTCATATTAACATTTGGCCCCAAAGGTATAAAATGAAGGATATAAACTAATGTTTATTTGTGAGTGATTGTTTTAAATGAAAAATATCTGGGTTACCACTTGACACAATAATACTTTCTCCCACCTCTAAAAGAAAACGGGAACTTGTAAACAGTTATAAGAATTGAACGAAAATTCCATTTCTGTTCCACTGAATAATGCTTTACATTTAAAAAATTTTTATTTTGGTAAGAATACTTAACTTCTGATCTGCCTCTTATCAAATTTAAGTGTACAATACACTATTGTTAACCATATGTACAATTTTGTCCAGCAGCTCTCTAGAATTTATTCATCTTGGTTAATTAAAACTTCACGCCTATTGTTTTGTAATAATCTCAGGCCCCCTTCCCAAAGCCTCTGAGAACCACCATTCATTCTACCCTAAGATTCTAAGAATTTGACTATTTTAAGTACCTCATATAAATGAAATCATGTGATATTTATCTCTGTCTGACTGTTCTTTCTCTATTAGCGTCGTCTTCAAGATTCATCCATGTTGCATTTGACAGAATTCCTTCCTTTGTAAGGTTGAATATCACTCCATTGGATGTATACACCACATTTTCTTTATCCATTTCTGTGTCAGTTGACATTTAGGTTGTTTCCATATCTTGACTTTTGTGAATAATGCTGAACATGGAAGAGTTAATATCTCTTTGAGAGCCTGATTTCAATTATTTTGAATAAAACCTAAAGGAAGATGCTTGATCACATGGTGGTTCTATTATTCATGTTTTGCAGAACCTTTATACTGTTATCCGTAGCAACTGCACAATGTTGCATTCCCTCCAATAGTATTCAAACGTTCCAAGCTTGCCAGTATGTGCCTTTTGTTTTGCTGGTACTAGCCATTTTGACAAATGAGAGGTGCTATCACATTGTGGTTTTGACTTGCATTTCCCTGGTGATTACTGACATAGAGATTCCATTAATATGACACCAAAAGCATGGGTAACAGAAGTGAAAATAGACAAGTGGGACTACTTCAAACTAAAAAGATTCTGCTCCATAAAAGACAAAATCAACAGAGTGAATAGGCAACTTCTAAAATGGGATCAAGTATTTGTAAACCATGTGTCTGATAAGATGTGAATTTCAGAATATATAAGGAACTCCTACAATTTAAGAGCAAAGAAAACTAATAGGCTGATTTTTTTTTAAATAAGCTGAGCTTTTGAATTGACATTTCTCCAAAGAGGACATACAAATAGACAACAGAAAAAGTTTTTTCAAATCAATAAATACTTTTGAAACTCCTTTACAAAACTATTCTACATGTTCTTCAATTAATTTTCCTATAAAAATTTTTCCTATAAAAATAATTTTCCTATAAAAAATTTTCCTATAAAAATAATTTTCCTATAAAAAATTTTCCTATAAAATTTATTCTTAAAGTTTTGTTTGTACATAAATATACATCCCTCCTCTTCAATGTTTCCCACTAATTTTTAAGTTAATGCAAAATTAAATGTGAGCAAGAAAACCATTTTATTCAGAGAGGAAATTGCATTTTAAGAGAAGTAGAGCAACAGAATAGAATGCGTCAGATCCCTCACTATGATGGCAACGCACTCTCAGCCCCAAACTTTTTATGCTCAGAATATTTTATAAGAAAATAAATAAACTTCCATTTTCTTTCAGCCACCTAGATTTTGCCCTGCCACAGAGGCCAAAACATTTTCTCACGTAATAAATATATTCACTAAATATGGCATTTATCAATTCTAAAACATCAATTGATAGACCTTATTGATTTAAAATGGCTTTTAGACAAAGATGACATGCTGTTAAAACCTGTGCAATGGTTCCTATTTCCAGATTTTTTTTAAATATGGAAACTCATAGTTTATAACCAGGACAACACCCTTGTTAATACTTTCTATACCCTGAATTTATTTTGAATTCTTGATTCATCAGAGTGATAAATGTAACTTTTTTTTCCTTCAAGTAAGGTTTGTTTTTACACGTTATGTAACTCATGGTCACAAGTGGATAACTGTAGCTTTGTTTCCTTTTGAACTACTTATTGGTATAAATTTACCATCTTTGCTGTAGTTCATCCTTCATGCCTTGAGTGTGGTTCATTTTGATGTTCCTAATGCCCGTCTCTGCTTCATTTTTGCTTACGTTTGAAGTAACTTTTCATAATTCTTTATTTTTTTTCACCTTGGTGACTTGCCTTATAGAAAGAAACACAAATTTATGTGTTAGAAGTGCCTTGGCTTTAAACCTTTGGTATGTGTGGGCTCAACCTCTTTGGCAGATTTGTAATATTTAACTTATTTCTTTCATCTTTTATGATGACTCAAAAATTTCTACAGTTTTCTAGTGTGAAGTAACTTTGTTATAACACTTTTCTTTTTTAAATAGTGTTTTATAAATCTGTTGGTCTGGTTAGAACTCTCCCACTGTTTACATCTAGTTAAAAACAAATTCAGTTACTGTATTTGAAATGTCAAGCTATATCCCTGATACACTCTAGTCTCCCAGTTCCTACCCCAGTTAAAAGCAAAAGATCCAGTATATATTTTTTCCTTTCCTCTTTCCAACTTTTTAAAAAAAATGTATAAATGTAAAATGGCACTTTTGATCTAGATTATAAATTGAAAGCTATTATTTTTATATAATATTATTTTGACCTTCAAGTATATACTTCAATCTATAAGCTTCTATTTTAATTTATGACTTCTTTTGAATTAACTTAATACTTCAATATTTTCAGCCAGTAGGCTGGCAGGCCCAGGTGACTCAGCAGGAGAGCTTTTAGTATTTCTATGACACATTTAGCTGTGAACATTTTACCTGTAAGACAGGGACTTACAGGGCCCTTTGGTTATCAGGTGCTCAGACTCTTCAGAGATACCTCACCAGGGACGCCGCCAACAAGTGCCTCTACAGTGATTTCTGCAGAAGTGATAAGTGCATGGAAAGAGGATGTAGATTCCAGGAGAATATGGGGTTGGCATATTAGTTATTATCTTCGGGGCCAACTGAAGCCACAGAAATTCTAGTTGGCTACACTAATGTTCTTTGTAATAATACTTTTCACAGAATTTTTCTATCACTGTGTTTTTGATAAACAAGTTAATCTATGTGTTGTGAAGAAGGGACTATAAGGAGACCCTGACCTTTTCTAGCCCCTTAACTGAGGTGTTGCACTTATTTCCTGTCTGCTTTGATTGTTGACTGTTAATCGCTGTCAGTTGGGTACATCAGAGTGTGGTCCTCATGTAAGGAGAGGTGTCTCATCCAGGAAGTTATGCTGTCACTCCTCCCAGGACATCTATCCATCCAATGTCTGTCTTACAGATGCAGGGGTGTAAACACACAGCAGGTACAACTTTATGGTGTAATTCATGTTGTAGATGCCCCCCAAAAGCCAAACTTAAGCTTTCAGTAGCTGAAGTCTTATTCTTACTTAGTTGTCTGGCCTGCTCTGTTCAGCTTCTCTACCCCCTTCCTGAGGACACTACATGAAGAATTATGTTTACAGGAATTCACATCTTCTGCTTTCTGTACAGGGTCCTAAGTTAAGTCATTATTATTTAGATTCTATCTGAGATTTTCTGAGGATATCTGAGACTGGATGTCTGAGATTATCTGAGGTGATATTAAAGACAACTTTATTTCAGAATTATAGAATTGGGGACAACTTTTTTACTGTAAAATTTAGAAATTTACCATGGTGGTAACTACAGTTTATTCATCCAACAAAGAAATCTTAGGTTAATCTGACTCATATTACTCTGTTTTTTTTTCTCCATGCTTTTCCTTAATTTAAATTTGCTAGTGTTGCCAAATATAGAAATTGTTTTGGTTTATGTTTTGTATTGTTTTGCTTTCGTTTGTTTTAAAAAACATGCAGCTAGATACTTATGAACATTTACAAGGTTTTCTCCCACCATTTCATAAAATTTTTGTTTTAAGAAATGCATTACTTAACTAGAATTTAAATAAAAACATAGGAGACAAAAAGAAATGAATGTTTTCTAAATAATCTTATCAATCAAAATATTTATTAATATTATAGTAGGTAGCAATTATCTTTCCATTTTTCACTATGTATTCCATTTTTGTTTGCATTTACAAATTCAATTTTATATGACCTCCATATTATTCTAAATTAAGTGTTTCTTGCATTCTAATTTTCATAACAAAAAGTTTGCTCCACTAATCTTACGTTAGGTCTCAGGCACTGTATTTCATGTCAAGCAGTTGTCTTGGTGTAATTTTTCGATCCTACCTCATAAACATAGTTAACAACAGTATTCCTTTCTTCACCTCTCAACTCTGGCCTAATCTGAGAAAAAAGGTACAGAAACAGTCATATAAAATTAAAATTTTAGCTTTGGTTCAAAAAAACTAATCTTGAGATATTTAGATCTGTGGCCAAAGTGTTTGCAAACTGCTCCTACTCATCTTTGCCCCCAGTCCCATTCTGGACAACAGGCTACCTCACCAGAAGTGGCTATCTTCAGGGTAGGTGCATTTAGTCCTCTTTACTGATGAGGAGAGAAGAGCAATACAACAAGAACATGAATGACGCATGAATGTTTGCTGCTTTCAATAAATTTCCTCCACCCAATCAAGAAAATGAACCAAAACATGGTATTTACCTCCATGACTGAGAGGCACAGCTAGAAGGTAGAAATGTTCCTCTAGACAAAGTTCCCACAAATAGAATGAAGAGCCCTTGTAAATGGAGGTTCCCCTTGCAAGAATCATTGCTGAGAAATTGTTCTAAACATTAGGAGAATCTCCCATGTATTATTTCCCAACAACCTGCACTCCCTTATTTTTTCCTATGCTTTTCTCTCGTAGAAAATCCATATTTGAACATTTTCATACATTCATCTCTGAAGGAAGTTAATTTTTCAAAACATACAATTTATTTGTTTATTCTTTTGCGAGAAGGAGGTAAGTTCAGAGAGAGACATAGAGAGAGAGAATCTTAAGCAGGCTCCATGCCCAGCATGAAGCCTGAGGCTGGGCTTGTTCTAATAGAAAGAAAACATGGTAATATACTTAGAAATGCCTCAAAAGGTATAAGCATCTCCTCCCATTGTTCTGAAACTCTTGTTCTCTAGTTTTAGTGGTTGGTATTGTTTTAATGCACATGGAAGCTACAACAAACAGTTTAGTGAAAACTTCAAACCCTGATATAGAATACCTAAAGATACTTTATATCCTTAAGTTCTTATAAGAACCTGTAAGTATCTTAGAAGATACTGACACACTTTGCTAGGTCGATTTTCTTATTTTTGCTTTAATTTGTATGATTTTTTATTTAGAGAAGAAAATGAGCCTTAGAAGGTATTTAATTACTTTCCTATCACTACAGTCAGTAATTGGCAAAGCTAGGGTTCTAACTGGGGCAATCTGAATCCAAAGATCTGATTTTAGAAAGCTATGCTTTAATGTGTTATGCTGTCATTTCTCTTCCTCTCTCATTCTATCTCTGTTTCTTTCTCTCTCATCCATATTTATATCATCTCTATTTCCACTGATTACTCTAATTACATATCTATTGATCTATCAACTGTATATATATTTACATATCTATATTCTATTGATCTGATCAACTGTGTGTATATATGTGTGTGTGTGTGTATGTATATGTGTGTATATATATATATATATACATATATATATATATATAAAACTCCCCTCATGCTCAACTAATAAATTTGATGGAGCAATTGAACAACATAATTCAAAAGGGATGTTGTCGCACATTTATTGAACAGTTATTATATCAATAAAACTGCTGGGAATATAAAAAGGCATTACACAAAATCAAGATGGGTTGTCTATGCTTAGAAAAAATATTCCTTGAAAAAGTGATTATAAGAAACTTTACATATACACGCTCCTCCCCTACACACACACACACACACACACACACACACACACACACACTTATGAGCAATCTATCATGCACAAAAATTTGTGATGCATAAGTATATAAAGTTAACTTCGGTAACAAATGTTCTACCCAAGGAAAAGTTCTACCAGTGTACTTAAAATATGATTTACTATGTGCAGTGCATAATAAATATGTAGAAGATTATCACTCATATGAGAGAAATATAGTACTAATTAGAGTAAATAAAACAAATGTCACCCAACAAAAGTTGTATCAAGGAGTTGATCTGAATTATTTAAATATGTCAGGTTATAATATGCTTTGTTTGCTTTTGTTTCTACTACGGAATCCTCAAATAAATCTGCTAGTTGCCAATTGACTCTGGAAATTGAAAGTTTCTTACCTTAAGGGTATTAAAAATATTCTTTAACCCTACCTTTTTTTTATCATGAAACTCTGTTAATGTCTGAGAATTTGACATTTCCAAAGAAAGAGAAGAATTTGATAAATGAGATTTAAAATTATAAATATGTGCAAGTATATATATATTTATACTTATGGAAAATACGTGCTGTATATGTGTATAAATATATACATGGTGTTGACTATAGCAATATGAACAATTATCAGCTAGTTTAGCCATTGCATTTCAGAAAACAAAAAACAATCTAAAACATGGAAAGAAATCTCTAACAGAGTAATATAGAATATAAAGAAAATCTCAATTGTCTAAGTAGGTCACAGCAATTAAATTGCCTTTTCAACAAGTCTACTCATAATTCTATTATTTCTATAAGATACATTTTTTGCAAACTTCCTTTGAAAATATTGCTCTTTTGTTTTTATAATCTGTTTTAAGCTTTTAAAGACACATTCATGCACATGTCTTATTGCCTGTCAACCATTTTCTTTCATTATAAAAGTCATTTTGTTAGAGTCCTGATTTAATTAATAGACTGTATTCATTAGGGCAACTGACCAACTCAAGAGTCCCTGCTGCTTTATTCAATAGAAGTAACTCCTGGAGTTTTGAGTTTAATTTGCTCTATTTTCCCTGGTTCATAAACCATGAAAACTTTGATTTTATTCTGTATTTTTTCCTTTTGGCTCTCTGATTGAATCAGGTTTCAAGGAATGAGACATTTGGGTGACTTATAGCTGCTCTATTGATATTCTTTCTTGCCCAAGCTTTTTTTTTTTTTTTTTAATTTCCAATACAGAGACTTTCTAGGCTAAGTTTCATGGATATCTATTGTGCAAATGTATTATACTGAATGTCCTTAAATCTTCATGCTCTTATCAAAACTGACAAGAAAAAGAATATTAGCAGAGGTGTTTAAGGTTTTTTTTTTTTTAATATGTGCATTTGTAGGGTTAATTTGACTTACTTGCTGACTATAATAATTCTAGGTTCCAAAGAATGTTGATAAGGAAGCTTCTAAAGAACTCTGATAGAGTTGTTTCTTCTACTATGCAACCTGCTTTCCGTATGATGTTGGTTCCAAGGTTGTTAAACATGGGACTTTTTCTGGACAATTTTGTAGACTGCGGGCTCTGGACAGAATGGCAGTGGCGGGGGCGGGGGGGGGGAGGAGGGTGCAGGAGTTGAAGAATCTTGTTTTCTTATATGCAGCTGCTAGATCACTCACTCAAGCACTATAGAAACCTTCTATATCTGCAGTCCATAAGGGGGCTTCATCCATGAACTTTGATGGACAACAAACAGCAAAATGCAGCCTTTCTTTTTACTAATATCTAACTGAAATTTCACACATCTTAAATGTATATACATCATGAAAAGTAGTAGGAAAGCATGTTTAACTTGTCACCAATTAAAATGGCATATAGATTCATACTGCATAACAAGTGCTTCAGATATCTTGAAATACATTTTCACGAATCACTACTTCTATTTTTCTTATTATAGTACTTATAGAATGTTCATGTATATGTTTACATATTATATTGATTATTTGATAATTTATTATATTATGTTATACTTTTTTATAGTTATATTTATTATTATATTATATTTTTATTATTCCTCCTGCTACAAGTGTTCATCATTTTATGATTCAATATGAACATATAAATAACTGCCTTTTTAACAGTTTTGGTATTTTGATTAATATATTTCAGTACAATTTGATTCTTTGTAATCCCAAATATTTATGAATTTATGGTAAGTACACAGACAACAAAAGCAAAAATAGACAATGGGGATTATTTTAAACTTACAAGTTTTTGTTCAAAAATATAATCAACAAAATGAAGAGGCCACCTACAGAAAGGGAGAAAATATTTGCAAAGCATATATTTGATAAAAGGTTTAATATCTAGAATACATAAAGAGCTCCCACAGTTCAACAATTAAAATCAAGTAATCAAACGTCTTGAACAGGCATTTCTTCGAAGATGATATACAAACGGACATATATGAAAAGATGCTTGAAATCCTCAGAAAACATAAATAAAAATTAAAATAAAATGTCATCTCACATCCATTAGCATGGCTACTATTAAGAAAGAAAACAACAATTGTTGGCTGGAATATAGAGAAGCTGCAACTCTTATTCATTGTTGATTGGATGATAAAATAGTAGACCTTCTATTTAAAAAAAAACAGTATGACAATTTCTAAAATAAGTAAAAATAGAACTACCATCCGATCCAGCAATCCCACATTTAGCCATATTTTGAAAAGAACTGAAATCATAATAACAAAGAGATATTTGCACACTCATGTTCACTGGTAGCACTATTCACGATAGCCAAGAAGTGGAAGCAACACAAATGTCCATCAATGGAAAAATGAGTAAAGAAATGTGGTATATAAATACACCGATACAATTCAGCTGTACAAAGGAAGGACATCCTGTCATATGCCACAAAGTGGATGAACCTTGAATACGTTATGCTAAGTAAAATAAGCTGGCCACAAAAGGACAAATAGTATTTAATTCCACTTTTACGAGGTATCTAAGGTAATAAAAATTCATGGACACAAAAATCAGAATGATGGCTACCAAGAGCTGAGAAATGGGTGTTGTTATTTGATGGATACTGGGTTTTGTTTCTACAATATGGAATGGTTCTGGAGATCGGTTCCACAACACAACAAACATACTTAACCGAACTGTACATTTCGAAGTGGTTATGATGGAAACGTTATGGAATGTATTTTCTACCATAAAAAAATAAAAATACCAAAGGAGAAAGCTTTAGGCTTTATTCAACTTGCCAAATGTTGTTTGGTGTCAAATGATAATAAAAATCTCTATACTAGAACAATATTGGACATGTCTGATTTGCCCCTTCATTCTCTCTCTTAGTGCAGTACACTCATTAATCTTCTCAGATGAGTCATCATGCAACCCCTAAGTTTAAAATAATATCTCTGAAAACTTCAGGATTTTGAAAGGACAATAACATAATGAATAGTAACTTTTGCTAACAATTAATTCAGATTTAATTGAGACCTCCAGATAGACATCTGAAAAAATTTTTAAACATTCAAAAAGAAATCTCTCCTTCTCACGAATAGAGTACCTATCACTCCTATAATTTTCTTTATATTTTCCAGATTTAAACAATAATTTTTAAATTTTAGTTAGTTAATTAGTTCAAGCAGAATAAGATCTCATCTTTTAGAGATTCATGCCAGGTATGAGGATAAATGACATGATTATTTGATTAGAGCTGAGCTTTGTAGCTGAGCATTTGAATAAACCAAGACTTACTATATTCCTGTACTCTATAACACCTTTTATCTCCTAATCCTTTCTTGCTTCTGAAAAAGCACAAATTGAAAGGGAGTTTATAAGTTTCATCTCAGATACAAGAAATAACATGCAATACAAGGCAGATTGATGGTAATTATCTCCAGCTCCCTATAGTACTATTATTAATAATAATGGTGATTCAAATTGGAAGGTCTTTGAATATGAGTAAGTGGTTGTAAAAACTGGAATTTCATCCTGATGAATTCACATGCAATCACTTATATTTATAGAATGTCCCAAAAGGATGGAACTAGCAATTGCACTGAATGTATTCAATTGGATCTGGCCTTTCAATTTAGGTTTTGGAGCTACTTTTATATAGCAGTTCATTAGAAAAATGGTTAACAGAATTGAATACTAGATTCATTTTTGGAAAAAAGAATGTTCAAACTTAAATTGTTTTAACTCTTGCTACTAATTATTGTAGTCAATGATGAAAGTAATACCTTTATGACTTTGACTGTGTTCCTGCTGAAAGGAGAAATTTAGGCAGCTTTTGAGTGAAATCTTACCTCTTCTGGGTGATGATCTTAGAAAAAAAATGAGAGAGACAGGTAGACAGGAAGTGGGAAAAGCCAACATAAATGTCTACTATTGAGGACAATATCTGTGCAGTATTGGAATTTGTTTCTACTTGGACTCATAAGTGATATATAGCCTACCTTCTTGAACTGCCAACTGAAAGAAAGAAGTTTGAAGCATTCAGTACTGTCTTCTGCTCAATTGGTGGAAGTCTGTGAAATATTAACTGTTCCACATTACCAGATTATATGTGTATAGTCATGATGAATGGGTATCTACCCTGATTAAAAAAATAAACAAAACAAAACAAAAACAAAACACTGTACCAAAAACTTAAAAAAAAAGTGAGTGGATTACACTTGAAATGCTATTCTGTTAGCCTGAGAAAAGTCTGAAATAGGAGAGATATGCACAAAGTGGAGATGCCATAGGCACCAGAAGTTTCTGTTACAGTCCACCCCTTTTACCACTCAAATCAACTCAGGTTCTCCATTAAGTTCATTCCAGTAGTGAGTCTGTAGGAGAGTGACAAGCTGAATATTTTCCAGGAGAGTCAATATAAGATGATTGTTGACAATGTCCTTGATGGTGTAACTGATCCTGAGACCATAACTAATACTCATCAATGCTGTCCCTCAGGAAACTATATATTTCCCGTATTGACTCTTCTGAGTGATACGAATAAAACTTTTGCATTACCTTTGACATGTCATAGTTCCTAAAATTATTTATTAATAGTTTTTACAGAACCTTGAGATACTGAGAGGAAATGCTCAGAAAATACTTTTCCCTTCCCAAAAGTTTTAGTTATAACTGTAGCTTTCCTCTCTGGGATCCAGAAGCTCTAATCTAGCAGAGCTCATAACTACAAATTCAGGAGGATTAAATTAAACCAGTGGGTTACTGGAGTGTAGTGAAAAGAACCTATACAGTTTTCACCAATTTATTCTGCTACTGGGTACATACATCATGGCCATTAGTTAAAAGAATATACTATGCCCTCAATTACAGAGTCTCAAAAGTATTGTCCCCGAGTCCTGAGAGAAATGAACAGTCTATAAAAGTGCACTCCAGTATTTTACTAATCTGGTTGCTTCCTAATGATGTGGCACGTGCATTTATTGGTGGGCACAGCAGTCATGTGTCAATTGTTGCTATTCTTTCAAACAAATGGATGGTACACTGGGTCTGAGCCAACAGGATTTCATACTGTTAAATTAGGCATTTGGTGAAGACATGTATGGCTCCCATGGCTTCAATTCCAATACGGATACATTGCTGCCATCACATATTATAAGATAGAGTGGGTTTAATAATGCCCCCCCAACTTATATATACATGGAACTACCTAGAATGTGATCTTATTTGGAAATAGATCTTTAAATATGTAATGATTTAAGGATCAGAATGAGATTATGCTGGATTCTGATAGGCCCTAATTCCAATAACTGCTGTCTTCATAAAAGGAGTAGACACAGAGACAGTGAGAAGAAGGTCCTGTGAAGACAGAAACAGATATTGGAATTATGTAGCCACAATTCAAGGAATGCCTAGGACCACCAGCATCTGTATGAGGCAATAAAAATTTCTCCTCTAAGGACTTCAGAAAGAGTGAGGCCCTGCTGATATCTTGATTTTTTAAAATATGTATTTATTTTTGAGAGAGAGAAAGAGAAAGAGAGAGAGAGAACATGAGCAGGAGAGAGGCAGAGAGAGCGAGGGTGACACAGAACCTGAAGCGGGCTCCAGACTCTCAGCTATCAGCACAGAGTCTGACGTGGGGCTTGCACCCATGAACTGTGAAATCATGACCTGGTTCAAAGTCCGACACAATCAACTGAGCCACCCAGGTGCACCTGATATCTTGATTTATAACTTTTGGCCTTCAGAACTAGGAGAAAGTAATTTTTATTTGCTTATTTTAAAATACCCAGTTTGTGGTGCTTTATAATAGCAGCCCTAGGAAGCTAATACTTAAATATTCTGCTGTGACTCACTTGTTACTGTCTGAACAGTATCCTCAAGGGATGATATCATACAAGTTCACTGTGTAATATTTTCTGCTGGGAGACAGATGAGGCATTTAAAAATAGTAGAAGCTAGACGTTTGCTCATTTTGCTCTCTTTTGCTTAATGTTCAAATCCTTTTCCATTCTTTTACTTTCAGTTGACTAAGCATGGAATTGCTGGATCATATGATATCCATGTGTTTAATATTTTGAGAAACTGCCAAATTATTTTCCAAAGTGGACATGCCAATTTATATTCCCAGTAACAATATATTGAGGCACAAATTCCACTTTATCCTTGCCAACACTTGCTATTCTTTGTCATTTTATTATAGTCATTCTATTGGGGGGAAAGTGCTATCTTGTTTTCATGAGCACGTTCATAATATGTGATGAGGTTTGGCATCTTTTCATGTGCTTAATGGTCAATTATAACTGATGATGTAGATGGGTTTCTAAAGGTCATTCTTGTATCTTCATAGTTTACTGATCAGGCAATGATTGTTTAAATGCTCTGAGCTGGTATGACTTTCTTCCTTTGTTAATGATTTATCTTTGGTCAAAGCAAATGTTTGGGTTACAGAATAGTTTCAAATTTCAGCTTGTTTTCAACTCCGTCCTGGCTTTTCCATTTTACTGGACTGTCTCTCACATTCTCTCTCTGTGCGCACACAGTCACATGGACACTCAGCAATGAGTCCAATGTGTTAATGACTCTGTCCTCTGTGGGCTCTCCTATGCCTACATAAGCTGTTTCAGTCTGTCAAGGTGTATGGTCATTTAGCAAATCCTCCTCGGTCATACGTTCTGGATCTTCCTAATAAATAACTGGCTACTTGGCTATTGCTTACCCCAGGAAGGATCAAACTTCAGACTCCCCGACTCTCGTTGCTCCCATTATTCACCACTGAGATTAATATATTACTAATAATTTCTCTGGATGTGGTGTTTTGGATTCTGTTCTAAAAAAGTGGCACATTTCCTTTCAGGAGGATGGTGAGTTTTATGGTTTTTCATAAATATTTCCCAATGAGTTGAATGCCTTAGATTGATTTTCATAACCCTGGAAATGATTATTTTGGTCATTTATCTTTCCCAGGTTTATTATTGCCTTTTTTATTATTTTTCAGGATTACCAAATTCTTCATTTGGCCACACTGCAGTATGTTTTTAAAATTAGAAACATTTTGGGGGCTCCTATGTGGCTTAGTCAGTAAAGCATTCACCTTCAGCTAGGGTCATGATCTCACGGATTGTGAGTTCGAGCCCTGTGTCAGGCTTTGCGCTGACAGCTCAGAGCCTGGAGCCTGCGTCAGATTCTGTGTCTCAGTCTCTCTCTGCCCCATTCCCTGCTCATACTCTGTCTCTCTCTCCTTCAAAAATAAATAAACATAAAAAATTAGAAACATTTTGGAATAGAAATTTTCATTTACTATGCTTAAATTGTTTGTAAGACTTCAAATAATTTTGATTTTAGTATTCCTTTATTCTTCTTTTTGGACTGATTTCTAAAATAACATTTTACAAGAAGGTTTTATTAGACTCAGATGGTGAATAGGGATGACTATTTATTCTGGAACTCTGAGGGTTAAAGTGTCAAAATAAGATACATCAATACCATAACCATATATGCACATGGATGATGCCTTTATTATTGTTAATAATGTCACCATTTCCAACACTGTTTTAAATACTTAATGAAATAAGGTTTGCTGTTTATTCTTTTTAAAAATTTTTATTTAATATTTTGAGATACGTAGAAAAAAAGAGAGAGAGAGAGCAAGTGGGAGAGAGGCAGAGAGGGAGAGAGGGAGATAGAATCCCAATCAGGTTTTTCAATGTTAGTGCAGAACCTAAAGTGGGGCTTAAATACATGAACTGTGAGATTGTGACCTGAGCTGAAGTCAGACACTTAACTGATGGTGCCGCACAGGCTCCTCAGATTTGCTGTTTATTCTAGTGACAGTGAGTATGTTCTCACATTGATGTGTTTAAAGAAAGAATGCATTAATTCCTATTTTTTCTCCAGGTGTATCACTTCTTCAGAGTGAAGACTTCTACCCATACTATAGAGACTTAGATGGCTAACTTCAAGAGCTAAGAAATCAAAGGTGAAACCATTTTCTCCAACGAAGCTCAAGGTTATTTGCTAGTGACATGTGTTAGGGAAAGAAATGGGCCCAGTAGGGGGAAAATGCCAATCTGTTTTCAAAAACACAGAGTATGAGTTATTTTAGTGATGCTTATTATGAAAAAATGCTTAGTAACATGAATACTTAGTAGTGCATTCTTTCAAATGTATTGTGCTATTAAATGTAACAGATTAGAATCATAATTTTTACATATGATTAAAAAGCAGCTGTTGTATTTATTCTCCTACATCAAATTCCTCTCATAAATATAACATTTATTCTAAAAACTGCCATATTTATTCAGGAAATATTCATTGCATCATTAATTTTCACACTATGACCTACAAGTTATCAAACTGATCACTTCTCACCATTACCATAGTTAATACTAAGTTCAAAAATGTCATAGGTCAAAAATACCTTGCAAATCTAATATTCAGACAGTGGCCCAAGATCATAAGCAAATTTTTACTGAAATGTAAACATTCAGTATAAACTATGTTATTACTTCCCAGTGGACATTAAGTAACAATAATTAAATAACATGAAAATATGTGCCACTGATGCATTTACAAAACAAGATTTATTTTTAAAACAAAAGCTGAAGGTAAATAACTACTAGACACGGTATCTCCTCTGAAATCATCTTCAGAAATTAAACATTGATCAAAAATAACTTTCATATACAGTAACCACAAAAGGAAAGTGTAACTCATTAAAATAACATGACAACATGTATAGTGAAAGGAATATTAAATGTTTGACACAATAGAATTTTTACAGATGGCTCAGAGTTTAAGTCCAAAATGAATGTGATCAAAATGTGTTAGATGTTGTAAAATATGCTTAGAAAATAGTAATAAGAGCACAAAGATGGAGATGATGTCAAAAGGAGGCAAATAGTCTAATCATACACACAAAAATAAACCAGGCTGTGTTTGAAAGTTATTTGGAAAGCCTAACAGTCTAATCTGATATACAATGTTTAGGAGGCTGACTCTGTCAACTCTGTGGACATTGCCGGGAAAGGAGTAAACAAGGAATTTGTGAAACAGACACAAGTCCACTGAAATAGGCAGGAGACAATTTTGCTTAGACTTAGGCTTAGATTGATAGTATCAAGAGATACTGGAGGTACAACTGTGACATTAGAGCAAAAAGATTTTCTGATAGATTGGATACTGGAATATTTACTAAAGAACAGGGAAAGAGAGCTGTCAAGCCTAATGCTTAGGTTTTCAGTATGAGCTACTGGGTTAAATGCTAGTATCAGTTGCTGAAATGGAAAATACAGGAGGAGAAGGTATAAATCCAAACAACCTGTTGAGGGCATGCTGATTTTGAGATATTTCTTGCTAGACAAACTGAGAGGTTAAATATTGTTTAAGATTGTTTTCTAATTTTATTTTAGAGAGAGAGAGAGAGAGAGAGAGAGCAGGAGTAGGGAAGAGAGGAAGAGATAAAAAGAGGAAGAGAATTTTAAACAGACACTGCAGTTTGTGCAGAACCCAACACAGGGCTTGATCCCACAACCCTAGGGTCATGTCCTGAGCCAAAATCAAGTCAGATGTTCAACTGATCAAACTAACCAGATGCTCCTTGTTTTAGATATTTGAATCTTGAGTTCAGAGAGTAGATAAGGACTAAATAAAACATTGCAAACATCAGCTTTAAATATCATTTAAAGGAGAGGAGAGTTAAAGTAATGTTAGGAGTGAATATAGTTAGAGAAGAACAAAGAGCAGGGAACTGAGGCAGTACTCACAGACTGGTTCAAGGACAGGAAACCAGTAAAATAGACACTGCACTAGACACTCTAAGAACAAGTTACTGACCTCCACTTAAGGAAAGCATGTTTACAAGGACAGATATATTTTTCCATTACTATAACAAAGGAAAACCTTAATATGTATTAGCTGTTGCATATATAGAATCCTATTGCATTTCGGATGAGAAAGAGGATGCTTTTGGTAGGAGATAATTTCAGTTTTCTTGAAGTTGCTGCTCTGTGTTTTCTTTCAAATAGTATTTTTTGTGATGATGGTTTACTTTATTTTACTTTAAATTTTTAAATATAATTTCTTGTCAAGTTAGCTAACATACAGAGTACACAGTGGCTTCAGGAGTAGATTGCTATGATTCATCATTTACATACAACATCCAGTGCTCATCCCCACAAGTGCCCTCCTCAATGCGCATCACCCATTTTCCCCTCCCCACTGTTCTCCCCATCAACCTTCGATTTGTTCTCTGTATTAAGGGTCTCTTATGGTTTAATTCCCTCTCATTTTGAAATTTCCTCCTGGTCTTAGGTTAAGTTCTTCAAATTTCACCTATGTGAAATATGTCACCAGACATATTATCTCTGTCTTTCTCTGATTGACCTCTTTCACTTAGAATAATACCCTCCAATTCCATCCATGTTATTGCAAACGGCAAGATTTCATTCTTTTTCGTTGTTAAGTAGTATTCCAGCATCTGTATACCACATCTTCTTTATCCATTCATCATTTGAAGGACATTTGGACTCTTTCCATAATTAGGCTGCTGTTGATAGTGCTGCTCTAAACATTGGGGGTAAGTGTGCCCCTATGAGTCAGCACTCCTTTATCCTTTGGATAAATTCCTAGTAGTGCTATTGCTAGGGTAATTCTATTTTTAATTTTTTGAGGAACCTCCATACTTGTCTTCCAGAGCAGCTGCACCAGTTTTCATTCCCACCAAGAGTGCAGGAGGGTTCCCCTTTCTCTACATCCTCACCAAAATCTGTTATTTCCTGAGTTGTTAATTTTAGCCACTCCAACCAGTGTAAGGTGATATCTCAATGTGGTCTTGATTTGTATTTCTCTGACGATGAGTGATTTGAGCATCTTTTCATGTGTATTTTAGGCACTAGGATGTCTTATTTGCAAAATGTCTTCTGCCCATTTCCTCACTGGATTATTTGTTTTTTGGGTTTTGAGTTTGGTAAGTTCTTTACAGATTTTGGATGTAAATGCTTTATCTGATATGCCATTTGCAAATATCTTCTTCCATTCCATTGATTGCCTTTCATTTCTGTTAAATGTTTTCTTTGCTATGCGGAAAATTTTATCTTGATGAGGTCCCAGTAGTTCATTTTTACTTTTATTTCACTTGCCTTCAGAAACGTGTTAAGTAAGAAGTTGCTGTAGCTGAGGTCCAAGAGGTTGTTGCCTGTGTTCTTCTCTAGGATTTTGAAGGTTTTCTGTCTCACATTTAGATCTTTCATTCGTTTTGAGTTTATTTTTGAATATGGTGTAAAAATGTGGCTCAGTTTTATTATTTTTTATGTTGCTGTCCAGTTCCCCCAGGACCATTTGCTAAAGAGACTGTCTTTTTTCATTGGATACTCTTTCCTGCTTTGTCAAAGATTAGTTGGCCATACATTTGTGGGTCGAATTTTGGGTTCTCTATTATGTTTCATTGGTCTATGTGTCTGTTTTCATGCCAATATCATAGTGTCTTGATGATGACAGCTTTGTACTAGAGGCTAAAGTCCAGGATTGTCATGTCTCCAGCTTTGGAGACATGTTTTTTAAACATTAATTTGGCTATTCAGGGTCTTTTGTGGTTCCAAACAAATTGTAGTATTGTTTTAGCTTTGAGATGACTGCTGGTGCTATTTTGATTGGAATTACACTGAATGTATAGGTTGTTTTAAGTAGAACTGATATTTTAACATTATTTATTCTTCCAATCCATGAGCATGGAATGTTTTTCCATTTCTTTGTGTTGTCTTCAATTTCTTTTGTAAGCTTTCTATAGTTTTAAGTGTACAGATCTTTGACTTCTTTGGTTTATTCATAATTATTTTATGGTTCTTGATGCAGTTGTAAATGTGACTGATCCTTGATATCTCTTTTTGTTGCATCATTATTGGTGTATAGAAATGCAATCAATTTCTGTACATTGATTTTATATCCTGTGACTTTGCTGAATTCATGTATCAGTTCTAGCAGATAGTGGACTCTTTTGGGTTTTCCATGTAGAGTATCATGCTATCTGTGAAAACTGAAATTTTGACTTCTTCTTTGCTATTTTGAATGTCTTTTATTTTATTTTGCTGTCTGATTGCTGAGGCTAAGACTTCCAACACTGTGTTAAAAAAAACATTGGTGAGAGTGAACATCCTTGTTTTGGGTAAAGAAGCAAACATCCAAGTCCAGGAGGTACAGAGAACTCCTTTTAGAATCAACAAGGACAGGTCAACATCATGATATATCATAGTGAAACTGGAAAAATACAAAGATAAAGAGGGGCCCCTGGGTGGCTCAGTCGGTTAAACATCCAGCTTCAGCTCAAGTCATGATCTCACGGTTCATGGGTTTGAGCCCCACGTTGGGCTCTGTGTTGACAGCTAGCTCAGAGCCTGGAGCCTGCTTCGGATTCTGTATCTCCCTCTCTGACCCTCCTCTGTTCATGCTGTCTCTCTCTGTCTCTCAAAAAAAAAAAAAAAGAACATTAAAAATTAAAAAAAAAAAACCAAAGATAAAGAGAGAATTCTGAAAGTAGATAGGGACAAACAGGCCTTAACCTACAAAGGTAAACAAATCAGAGTAGTAGCAGACCTGTCCATTGAAACTTGGCAGGCCAGAAGGGAGTGGCTACATATATTCAGTGTGCTGAATAGGAAAGATATGCAGCCAAGAATCCTTTATCCAGCAAGTCATTCAGAATAGAAGGAGAGATAAAGGCTTTCCCAGACAAACAAAAAGTAAGGAATTCATGACTACTAAACTGGCCCTGCAGGATCCTAAGTGGGGCTCTGTGAGTGGCAAGCAATAAAGACTATATAAGACCAGAGACATCACCACAAACATGGAACCTACAGATAACACAATGCACTAAATCCAAGTTTTTCAATAATCATTCTGAATGTAAATAAACTCAACACCCAAATCAAAAGACATAGGGTATCAGAATGGATAAAAAAACAAGATCTATCTATATGCTGTCCAAAAGAGACTCATTTTAGATCCGAGGAGGCCAGCAGATTAAAGGTGAGGGGATGGGGAACCATCTATCATGCTACTGTAAGTCAAAATAAAGCTGGAGTAGCCATTCTTATATCAGGCAAACTAGACATTAAACTAAAGACTCTAAAAAGAGATGAAGAAGGAAATTATATCATAATTAAGGGGTCTATCCATCAAGAACTAACAATTATAAATGTTTATGCCCCCAACTAGAAAACCCAAACATATAAATCAATCAATTATAAACATAAGAAAACTTAATAATAGTACTGTAATTGTAAGTGACTTTAATACTCCACTTTTAGCAGTGGACAGGTCATCTAGGCAGAAAATCAATAAAGAAACAATGGCCTTGAATGATACACTATACCAGACGGACCTGACAGATAAATTCAGATCTTTTCATCCAAAAGCAGCAGAATACACATTCTTCTCAAGGGCACATGGAACATTCTCCAAAACAGATCAGAAAATGGGTCACAAAACAGCTCTCAACAAATATAAAAGGGTTGTGATCATACCATGTGTATTTTCAGATGACAATGCTATGAAGCTTGAAATCAAACACAAGAAAAATTTAGAAAGCCT
>PJEM01012298.1:0-47918 GCA_004023845.1 Helogale parvula | reverse complement strand
GTCCAGACAGTGGAACAGTATTCAGTGATAACAAGAAACGAGCTAACGAGCCGTGAAAAGACACGGAGGGAACTTGAAAGCATATGACAAGTGAAGGGCGCCCGTCCAAACAGGCTTCATCCCGAGTGACTCCCGCTATTTGACACTCTGGGAAAGGCAGAGCCGAGGAGACGGTAAAATGGATGAGGGATTTCTAGGTGCCCAAGGGAGGGAGGGATGAACAGGTGGAGCATGGGGGACATTTAGGGCAGTGACACTGCTCTGTGTGACAGTGTGACGGTACAGGCCTGTCCTCATCCATCTGTCCAGACCCACGGTATATACAACACCCAGTGACCCCAGGGTAAACCATGGACTCAGGTGACGGTGACGTCCCCTGTGGGTGCACTGATGGTGACAAGCTTGCCATCCGGTGGGGGCGCTGCAGTGGGCGAGGCTGCGGTGTGTGGGCCCTGGGCCATGTAGGGAATCTCTTTATTCTGCTCACTGTTGCTCTCAAACTACAAACTGTATGAAAAATAAAGTCCGTTAAGGAAAAAAAAAAAGTTACCTAATGTGTTTCACCAGAGCTGTCTGTGCAAATCTCAGTGACAGGATATAAACCACCAGGAATTCTATAATGGTTTCCTAGGGTGGCCTCACGTGACCCCCTCGGGGTCCTCATTACTCACCCCAGTGTTTCATCAGCCAGCGTGATGGGCCCTGGGAAAGGGAGAGATGGTCAGAGACAGAGACTCGGGGAAGAAGGCCCTGCCGGCATGTGCATCAGGTCGGCTTTCCGGGCGACTTACGGTAGATGTGCGTATTCTGCGTAAAATCCCGCAGCTTTCGTTTTTAATAACATACACAAGCCCTTCTTTGTATTGTCAGTCTAGATTCTGAAGTCAGTGTGTTCAGCGTCAGCTAATCCCACACAGAAAACTGCTGTCCCCCTCTGCTGGCGGCGGCCAGAGCCAACAACTCCGGCCAGGCCACTACAGCTCACGTCTTCCCACGTCCCACAGTGAAGCGGCTCCTGCAGCAGATTTTTAATGCAGTCAAGTAAACAGCCCCCAGCTCTGATAGTGTGTCTTTAAAATCCGGGCACGGAGTCCGTAAACCTGCTGGCCTGCCCAGTGGCTGCGGTAGTGTCACGCTGGCAGGATCCGGGGCGGGAGGCCACACTCCGTGGTCCTCACTCCGACGGAAGCAGAGACGCTCCTCCAGCAGCGGCGCTCCTGGGACCAGGAGCCAGGGGTTTTAAATGGAATGACGGCACACGGTAGGTCAACAAGTCTCTCGAATTTTCTGACACCTGTGTTCTGCGGGAAGTGTCACCACAGCAGGGGGAGGACCACCCCTCGGACAAGAAGGAAGGGGTGGTGGGAAGGAAGACGAAGGGTCCGTGTCACGTGGCCACCCCAGGCCCCCACGCCCTCCCAGTGACCCAGCTGCCCAGAGGCCCCCGAGTGTGCGGGCAATTCCAACCCAATATTTACACGACGACTCTCCATCTTGGCCGGGTTTTTGCTTCCCTGCCTGCTGGTTCCGGGGTCCTTTCTCGACCCCCAAATCAGTACGTCCCTGTGTGGCGCCGGGTGGCTCACGCCTTCCCTCCTGAACACTGAGCACATGTGACAGCACTCGTCCTCTGCTAGTTTGGCGGAGTTGCTGAGGAGGGCGGCCATCCATCACTGCATAAATGATAGTAGTGACGGGAGAGGCTGCGTGGCCCTGGGGTGCCGGACGTGGTTTTCTCCTCCATGCCTGTGAGGTGTGTCCTGCTTCCAGCAGAGCCCTTCCGTAGCTCAGCTCGGCGGCCCTGTGGCCGGCTGGTGACGCCCCCTCCAGGCTCCCTCAAGGTCTATGTGTTTTATACACACATTACGGTCCAGAAAGAAGGACGGGGGTCTCTTCTGACGCCCAGCACGGTGCAGGGTCCACACAGGGCACTCAGTGCACCTTTGCTGGAGGAATCAAGGCACGAATGCTCCATCTTGTGCAGTCTCTGGTGTGAGGGGGAGAAGCCAGTGTCCCCGCAGAGGCTGGCCCAGGACAGGTATCCGGCTTCTGCTAACAGGGGTTTGTCTGTGATTCTAAATACAGTGGAAATGTGCCAGCCGCCAGCCCCACATCAGAGATGCAACCCGGATGGAGAGAAAGGTCCTTGGTGGGGGTGGGTCCCCGGGCTGCGTGATGAAGCACCGCATATGAATGGCATAGAACCACAGAACCGTGTTCTCCTGCTGCCGAAACTCAACCGCAGGACAGAGACCAAGGCCCCAGGGTTGGTTGGTTCCTTCTCCCCCCTGCCCCCCCCCCAGCCCTGCCTCCATCTGTGTTTATAAAGTGTCCTGGCATCTGGGGTGGATCCAGGAAGAAGCCTCGGCCACACTGTGGTGGCAGCTCACGTGAGGCTTGTTAGCACAGCGCAGTGACAGGTTTGCAGGCCGCAGTGTCCCTCTTGACACCAGCCTGAACTGGGGTGGCCAGGAAAGCCTGGGTGCTCAGAGCGGGTTCCTTGTCTGGGCCAGCGGGCGCCAGAGGACCACGGCACCTCGGGACCCGTCTCAGCTGTGGATGACGGCTGCCAGGTTCTGTGGGCTCTGTAAAGCAGGCCATCTCCCAACAGCTAAAAGTCTGCACGTTCGGGTTAGTTTTAAATTCCTGAGTGGGCGCAGATTGGAGTCTGGCGCCAGTAGGCTTTGGTGCTAACAGGTTTCAGCTGACAGGCAATAAGCAACCAGAGGCCCGGCTGGGCCCGCTCAGAAAGCAGTGTCCACATTGACCTCCACTTCCTGTGTAAAGACAGCGTCCACCAGGCTCCCGCAACCCCAAACCAGATGTCCCCTCTCTAGACCCTGATTACATTTATCTCCCCCTGAGCGCAATCTGAGGTCCTGAGTGAACATAAATTGGGGGAACGCTATTCAACCCAGTCTGATACACGGGCAAACAAAAGTGCTGGAGGGGGGCACCTGGGTGGCTCAGTCGGTTAAGCATCTGACTTTGGCTCAGGTCATGATCTTGCAGTTCGTGGGTTCGACCCCCACACTGGGCTCTGTGCTGACAGCTCAGAGCCTGGAGCCTGCGTCAGATTCTGTGTCTCCCTCTCTCTCTAACCCTCCCCTGCTCATGCTGTCTCTCTCTCTCAAAAATAAATTTTAAAAATTAAGAAAAAAAAAGTGCTGGAAGGACTGGAATTGGGAAGGGCAGGGAGGAGCAGGAGAGCAGGAAGTCAAGAGGGTGGGGTCTGGAGGGCAAGGGGGTGGGGGCCAGGAGGATGGAGCCCAGAGGCCCCCAGAGGAGGGCACTGGCTGGCTGGGGCACAGAGGTGAGGGACAGGGACAACAAAGGGACACATCTGGTGCTCTTCAGAGAAGGAGGGAGGTCCTTCCCCAAGGAGGAGGAGGGGGCCCCACTGGCGGGGCTCAGGGCACAAAGGAAAGGTGTGCAGCCTGGACAGAGAAACCAGAATCTGGTCGGACCTGGGAAACCAGGTCATCTGGGAGGCCACATGCTGCGGCCACAGACCTAGGGGGTGGGGGAGGGTAGCTTGCAAAAGTAAGACCCACCAGCTGGCTGTGTCCCTGAGGTGGGGAGGCCCCAGTGGGAGCGCAGACCTAAGGGCAGAATGCCCTCCGACCCCATGACACAGGTCGTGACCTCACGGCCACCCACCTTCCTCTGTCTTCCCTGCCCTCTGACCTCCCGAGCCCCCGTCTGTCTGTCAGTCCTTCTGGACACCAGACCTCATCTCTGCAGGGGCTGCTGGAAAGGCACCAGTCAGACCCGCCTCCCAGGGCACCCCCTGCCCCTCTGCCACAGGCCCTGCAAAGAGGCTGAACTCAAGGAGTCTGTGTTCACAGAGCAGCCCGGCCACACCGGGGGAGCACGGCCCAGCCTTTGCAGAGCCCCATGCGCTCCACACTCTGCACCACCAGGGACGCGGGTCACCTAGGCAGGCGAGTTCACACTCGCTCTCTCCTCCCAGCCCTGGGAAGCGCTGCGGGCCTGGAGGGATGGGGGGGGGGGGCACTCAGGGGCCAGATCCGCCCCAGCACCTGGACTGCACTTGTGCCTCCAGACCCCCACAGTGCTGGGAGCGCGTCTCAGGAGCCCCTCACCCAGCCAGGGCAAGACAGGGCGCCCAACCAGGCCACTCACCCCAGCCCAACTCCAGGCTTCCTAATGAGGCCACTGAGTTTGGGAATCAGTGGTCAACCAGAAAATACTAACACACCACACATGAAGCCATTTTTGCTACAAATGTCTGAATTCACGGACTTCTAAAGCTTCTAAAGGAGCTTTACTTTCCCATATTAGATGACCTACAGGTCATCTCTCTGAAGAATACTTTGAAATAACAAATAAAGAAAACATCATTAGTCTGTATTTCAAATTCAGATAATACTGAAAATAAAAAATTCTTAAGGAGTCCTTTCCCATCCTCTGCTATTTCTGACTCTACATGAACCAAATCTTGGCAACAGGATCAAGGAGTCGGTATATTCAGCAAATGGAGAAACAAAGGCCCGTGGCCTCTGGGCGTTTCAGGTGTGCGTCGGCTCCGCGTGCTCGCCTGTCTCCCCAGCTGTAGCACACGCCTCTCGTTTTCTCTTCAAACTGTACTACTTTACCTCACTGTTTCCCAAAATGGCCTTAAGAGGCCAAAAAGTTCACGTCGAGTCATTTGAACACATTCCGACTGGTGTCAAATGTCTTGCACACAAATCCCCCTGCACCAGACTCCTCGTACCTGTATCAGGACCCGCACACACGGGAAGGTCATTCCTGGGACTGTCACCCCTGTGACTCCTCAATCCCACGCCACACTCACGCCCCCACCGAGCCCACCACAGTGGCACTAAGCAGGACGGCGTGACTCCAAGCAGAAGGACAGCACACCGAAGGTGACGTAGCTGCAACGTGGGAACACACCTAATGAAGACACTGAAATGTCTTCACTACAAACAGACATAAGCGATGTACCTCTGTGCAGTGACCTTCTGTCTGCACATTAGAATCTGCTTGTAAAAGCACCGAAGTCCTGGCCTCACCCCAGCGCTCTAGTGTAATTGGTCTAGGTGGGAGCCCTTGCACGGGAACACTTGCCATCTCCCCAGGAGAACAGAACACGCACACAGGGCCGAGACCCACCACTTCTCGCCGTGGTGCAAGGTGGCCCAGAGGGGGTCGGGCTCATTAGGGATGGCTGCCTCTCCATCCATGGCACAAAATGAGCCCAACCAGGCTCTGGAATTGGGACTGAGAGAGAAAAGGGCTGGAGAGCTGTCTCCAGTGGGCACACGGCTGGATGGGGGAGCAAGATGGCCGTGTGCAGGCACAGGGAAGCAGCCGGGGACACTCGGAGGGAACCTGTCCCTGGGCCTGGCTGCTAACGAAGTCGCCGCTGCTGGAGCCTCAGCTCCTGCAGCTGGAAAATGGGATGTCAGTCCTACACACTGGGCTCCCCAGAAGCCCAAAGCCCTCATCAGTCACGTTTGCAAATGACCTCGTCCTCCAGGAGGGCGCTAGCTGTGGCTGGCAAAGATGTAACTGGGACCGATGAGGGCTCCTTCTGACAGCAAGTAAGAATAAGGGACCAAGATGTCACTCCCGCCCGCAACCGCTGCCGGCTCGATTCTTCCCGGCCTCTCTTCATACACACACTGCAGATGATAAATCTCCAGTGGACGCCACGGGGGAAACGGCCCACGGCAGACGCTGCACAGCCCTGCGGCCGGGCGCGATGGCCAACACCTGATTCATCACGTCGGCGCTGCGGGTCGTCCGCAGCAGGGAAGTTCCATTCTCCCATCAAGAAATTTCCATCTTTGCCCCACATGCAGCCCATCTTCAGCCCTGCCCCCCCCCAAGCCCCGAGGCTCCCACGGATGGAATGCTCATTCTCAAGGTTGCCCTGTGAGCGAGCGAGCTCTAAGATTTTTCCTTTGTTTGCATTCGCCTCCACCCCCCACGTGTCCCCCACCTCCGTGCCCCCAGCCCTGCCCGAGAAACAGCCAACTGCCATCTTTTGTTTTGCATTTCTGTTTCGGGAAAGACACTGCCCTGCCGACACTCGGCAAAGCATCCGTGAGTAAAGTCTGTTACACAGGCTGCAAAGCCATCTGGACTTCCTGCTGAAAAGGTTGGACATGGTTTTAGGCAAGATTTTTATCAGATCTAAAAAGAAAAAAAATCTTGAATGCATTACCATCTTCCAAGGTTGATGTCAGATTTTTTCCCCCTTGTCAGTTGCAAAACAAAGCCAAAAAAAGATGACAAAAGGAGCAGAGAATGAAGACCCACATCTCCGGAGGAAGCTCTGTCAAAGGAAGTGGAGTATAAACAAAAAATAAATTAGTTCTGGTTTTATCAGAAACTGGACTTCCATTGGTATAGTAGTTTGGCGAGTCCAAGCCCTCCCAGCAAGTCCCTTAAAATGCAAAAGGGAAATCCAAGAGGCTCACAACAAAAAAAAGAAAGATTTCCTTTCCAAAACCCATTAGTGGCTTTTTAAATGCACAGGAGAAAAAAGACAGGGAAGAGAATGAAACAGGCTGCGTGAAAAGTAAAACTGCTTTGAACTCTCTTCCCTTCTTTCTCTTTCTCTGGCTCTGACAGACTTTTCCAGAAAGGTT
Source organism: Helogale parvula (assembly GCA_004023845.1). NCBI lineage: Eukaryota > Metazoa > Chordata > Mammalia > Carnivora > Herpestidae > Helogale > Helogale parvula. The sequence goes on along the minus strand of PJEM01012298.1, from coordinate 41,295 downwards.
CAACTTTTCAGTCAAAGAACGTCGGTATCTTAGCAACATACTTGCTACCACCCAGCTTTGGGTTTTCTCTCCTCAAGTCACTGAGGAAAAACCGGAGTGAGGTCTTCTGTCAAAGCACCCCATTAACAGGACCCTTATTTGGAGAAGGGCCACACCTGCTTGCTTCCGCCTCTGCCCCGGGGGGGCCTCGTCCCGCAGGTGAGCCTCGGACAGAGGGCCCCAGTCGCCCTGTCCATGGTGAGAGGACTGTGGGTCACCCTGCGGCCCTGTCACGGGACCCAGCGAGCCTTCCTCACCACAGGGCGGGAGGCCGATGCGAGCCATCTCCCATTCGGCACAATGTGGGAGGAACAGGACACCTGCTGATTGTATCAGGAAAAACAAGAACAGAAACCCTGCTGGGCTTCTAAGTGTGTTACGATTTGGGGGAAAAAATGCCTTCGTAGAGAAGGACCGGTGCTTGGCCTCAGCTCAAATGCATTTTGTCTAATTGGGATAAGCAGGCTTCACAAAGTGATGGTTATTGATCCTGAAAAAGTAATTTATGTAATGTCTTCTATTTTCCCCTAAACACTTCGTGGCAACAAACATTCATTAACGCACGTGAGGAAGCCAGGGAATGTGAAATGCCACATCTGACAGAAAACAAACTTCTCTCTGTATTGTACATAAAAGGTCCTTAGAGGGAATTTTCCATCGCATTCTGTCCCCCTCGACCCTGTCTCTGGCCAGATGCCTACTGGCCCGCGAGCCCCCCCGGGGGAGAGGACGCCCATCTGCTGGCCTGTGCAGCAGCCACTGGACCCTGAACCTTGTCCAGACACAGGCAGACTGGCCGCCTTAAGGTCACCGTCACAAGAGGCTATGGGGGCATCAGACCGGCCAGACACACGCCTGATACAGACACGGTCCGTCCCCATGAGCCCTGAGCCCCTGCAGCTGCACAAGTCTCCTTCCTGCGCAGCAGTGATGGCTGGAGCCTCAGAGGAAGTGGGCGGGCGTGAGGATGACCCTGGGGGTCCCCTCCTCCGCAGAGGGCGCACAGAGGCCTGCTGGCCACAGAGGCTGAGCAGTGCCATCTGGACAGGCGGGAGAGCCCAGTGGGGCGCGTCCTCCCGTAGGGGCCATCTTGCTTTCATATTTGGTCCAGACACATTGGAAACATTACCCAGCCAGAGCAGACTGTGTCCACCACTCACTGTGACGCTGACTTTTCCAAGTATTTGCTGAGTCCCATGGCCTGGCAAGCCCCTTGCTTAGTCCAGGAATCCAGAGACGAACCCAGGAGCCTTCACTCCAGTGGGGCCATCAGACAGGTGAACAAACCACCAAAATAAAGAGACTACAGGGAAGCCTTCACGTTTTTCTACACATATAACGTCAGCTGCAAACAGGTCATTTTACTCTTCCTTTCAAATGTAAATGCCTTTTACCTCTTTCTCTTGTGTATCTGCTCTGGTTAGGGCCTCTAGCACCTTGTCAAATAGGGGGTATCGTCCTCACACCCCAGGGATGAACCCCTCTTGGTCACCGTCACTTTTAATGTGCTGTTGAACTGGGTTTGCTAGTATTTATGGGGGATTTTTGCACCTGTGCTCAGGGATATTGACCTGTCATTTTCTCCTCTCATGGTGTTGGTGTCTGACTTTGGCATTAGGGTGAGTTGGCTTCATAAAATTAGGTGGAAGTGTTCTCTCCTGTTCTATCTGTTGTTAAGAGTTTTAAAAAGAACTGGTATTGATTCTTCTTTGAATGTTTAGTAGAATTCACCCTTTCTTTGAGAGATTTTTATTTGTAACTTTCTAAAAATTGAAATATAGTCAAGAGATGCTTTTATTGCTGACTCAACCTCTGTATTTGTTAAAACGATGATTATTGTTATTTGGTCTTTCCAGGCATTCGATTTCCTCTACATTCAGTTTTGGTAGGTTGTAGGTTTCTGGGAATGTTTTTATTTCTTCTGTGTCATCCAATTGTTGGCAGATAATTGTTCATCACACCTCTCATGATCATTTTCATGTAATGTCTCCTCTTTCTAAGTTTATTCACTTGAGGCTTTTTTCTTTTTGGCTCAGGTAACCTAGCTAAGGATTGGTCAGTTCAGTGTATCTATTTCAAAAATTTGACTTTTTTCTATCGTTTTCTATTCTCTATTTATTTCTGCTCTCTTTGTTACTCCTTCCTTCTTCTAGCTTTGGACCTTAGTATGCTTTTCTTTTTTAGATGACATGTACAGTTAGGTTCAATACTTAAGGTCCTTCTTTTTCAATGTTGGCATTTATTGCTTTAAACTTCTCTCTTAGTTTTGGTTTTGCTGCACCCCGTAAGTTTTAGTGTGCTGTGCTTTTGTCTTCACTTGTCTCAAAATATTTTTTAAACTTTTTATTATTGTTTGTTTTTATGTTAAAGAACAGAGAAAGAGCGTGCAGGAAGAGGGGTGGCATGGGCAGAGAAGTGAGAATCTCAAGCAGGCTCCATGATCAGTGCAGAGCCCGACATGGGGCTTGATCCCGACACACTGGGATCATGACCTGAGCTGAAATCAAAAATCAGATGCTCGATCAACTGAGCCATCCAGGCCCCCCTCGAAATATCTTTTAAATTCCATTTTCATTTCCTCTTTGAACCACTAGCTATTCAAGACTATGTTACTAGTTCCCATTTATTTGTGAATGTTCCCTCTTTTAAAAAATATATATATATTCTAGTTTTATTCCATTGTGGTTGAAAAAGAGCCTTGGAATAACTTCTCTATTCTTAAATTTGATAAGACTTGCCAAGTCACCTAATCGGTGATTTCTCTTAGAGGATGTTCACTGTGCACCTGAGAAGGACGTGCATTCTCCCACTTGGAGATGGAAAGTTCTGTTCATGCCTGTTAGAATCCACTTGGCCTATACTGTCGTTTAAATCACCTGTTTCTTTATTGATTTTCTAACTGGAAGTTCCGTCCAGTATTGAACACAATAGTCTCCTCTTACTCACCAGGATTCCAGGATGGCACAGTAGTCGTAGCATCACGCAGGAGTCTGCTACTCTTCCTGCGCTGATGTTGCCCTCCCCCTTCAGCTCTATCAAAATCTGTTTTATATACGTAAGTCTCCGATGTTAGGTACACCGACGCTCCTGAACGTTCAGTCCTTCTGTGGCACTGACTCCTCCCTCCCTGTACAACGGCCTTCTCTGTCTCTTGTCACAGCTTCGGATGTTACTATTTTGTCCAAAAGCAGCAGAGCTCCCTCTTTTTTCTGGCGGCCATTCGGCTGAAATCTTTCCCAGCCCCTTCTCTCGCCGTCTGTGCACCCTTACGTGTAAAGGGGTCTCTTGCAGGCAGCACATCACTGCATCTTGTGTTTGTTTCAGCCACATCAGGCCTTTTGTTTGGGGATTTTAAATCCATTTTACATTCAGGATAATTATGGGTAGGAGAGGGCTTACTATTGCCATTTTGTTACTTGTTTTCTACCTGGCTTGTAGTTTTTATCACTTTGTTCCTCTCTTGCTGTCTTCCTTTGGTACCTGAATTTTTGGTAGTGATGTACATTGATTCCTTTCCTTTTCTCTTTTATACATCTATTACGGTTTTTCTGTGGTTGCTGCAAGGCATGCATAAAGTCACTTGCCCGCTGCTTTTGAAACTTTGTCTTTGATTTCTACACTGGAATTACAGTGTATCTCCACGAAGGCCTCTTTATGTTTAACTTATTTGAAATCCTTTGGCTTCTTGAATCCATATGTCTGTTCCCTTCCTTAGATTTAAGGAAATTTTTTTTTTGGTCATTATTTCTTTGAATACGCTTTCTGCCTCTTTTTTATTTCTCTGCTTCTGGACTCTCAAAATGTATATTTTGCTCCTTTGAGGGCATCCTATAAGTCTCTGGGTCTTTTTTCACTCTCTTCATTCTTTTTTACTCCTCTGCATAATTTCAAATGTCTTGTCTTTGAATTCACAGGCACTTTCTTCTGCTAGATCAAGTCTGTCATTGAAGCTCTCTGTGACATTTTTTTTTCATCAATATCATTGTATTCTTTAGTTTCAGAAAGTCTGTTTGGTTCTTTTTTTTTTTTTAACATTTATTCTTTTTAACATTCATTTTTGAGAGACAGTGAGAGACAGACTGTGAGTGGGGAAGGAGCATACAGAGAGGGATACACACAATCCAAAGCAGGCTCCAGGCTCTGAGCTGTCAGCACAAAGCCTAACATGGGGCTCAAACCCAAGAACCGTGAGATAATGACCTGAGTTGAAGTCAGACACTTAACAAACTTAGCCACCCAGGTGCCTCTCGGCTCTATTTTATGATTTCTATGTCTTTGTGAAACCCATCATTTTGTTCATGTATTGTTTTCCTGATTGCATCAAGTTGTCTTTGTTCCTTGTAGCTCAGTGAGCTTCTTTTAAACCATTATATTGAATTCTTTGTCAGGAAATTCATGGCTCTCCATCCCTCTAGGGTTGGTTACTAGAAATGTTTTTTGTTCCATGGAGCCTTGATTTGGTGTCTATACATTTGAAGGAACGGTCACTTCTACCAGAGTTTAGGGGCCCACTTTGGCAGGCAAGACCGTCACCGGCTGAGGGGCACAGGGGGCCACGGCTGGCATGCACAGGGCTGCTGGTTCTGGCACTGGTTCTGGGAACTGAGACAGCATGGGGTCCAGGCCACAGGTATGCACACTGAGCCAGGGCATGGGGGCAATGCCTCTCTTGTCTGTGGAGGTTCGGCCGAAAGAACAGGCATTTTCTGGGCCATCCCTATCCTGTCTGTGGTGTCTAGTAGGAAGGCCTGGGGTGTGAGTGTGTCTCTGGTCTCAAGGATCTCGGTGAGCTTGAGGAAATGGACAGTGATGGCTGAGCCCTGGCTTTAGTGCTTCAGATGCACTACTGGAAATTATTTAATGATTTTCATCTACTTCATTTCTCCTCTCCAGAACCTATTTTCAAGGTAAAGAAAGAATGCTGGGGTGGGGGGAGATAGGGGCGCAGCAAAGTCACAAGACAAAGGCATTTGGACTTTTTCCTTCATGGCATTCATAAGTGAGCACGACACTGGTGTCAGTGGTGATACCGCAGAACAGGTGGTGGCTTCTTTATTATGTAGATGAGAATTACGAAACTCCTCTTGAATTTAACAAACGCTGGGGAAGCAGATAAAGCTGTTCCTTTAGGGAACCGCTACTTTTTCCATGTGAATCTTTCCTCTCGATGCTGGAATGGTCGTCTTGTTCATGTCTTTTTGAATCCTGAGGAACTCAACCACCATGAATCAACCCCAAAGAGAGGACTCATCTGTTAGCACCCTCAGATTAGCACACTAATGACATTTTAAAGATTCTAATTACATCCAGATGCAAAATACCTTCCTGAATATATTAGAAATCAAAAGCTTAAGAAAAACAGAAATATTACATTTTTCTAATGCAGTTGTAGTTTATTTTCTACCTATTTTTATTCCAATTTAAAGTTGACGGTTAAAGCAGTAACCACTGTTAATATGTATGAACAGACGTGTGGCTCTAGCCGTGAAAAGCCACAAATTTACTTAATCCACAGGCAGGTGTATAGAGGTGTGTGCACATAGCCGTCAGCTCTCAATTATTAAGATAATGAACACGTGCTCTCTCATCGTGGGCTTTTCTGAAATCTGTTAGTAAACAGGCCTTGGAAGGTATACTGTGGCCACGAGCCCAGACACTGGAGCCAGAATTCAAACATGTGGATGTGACTCCTCACCTATCACTGACGGGCTGAGTCCGCCCATCTCTGTCTTGGCTGCACATCCGTAAAGCGTCCATCCCACCGCTCCCGGGCCCCGGGAATCGCCCGGGGAGGAGGGCGTGGCGCTGGCACCCTTCTCCTCCCACCTGCCAGAAGAGGGGAGCCGTGGCCTGCCACCTGGCCCCAAGTCCCTGTGGCCCTCCAGCTGCTGTCCACTGACGGTGCTCAGGAGCGAGACGGCAAATTCATGAAATAAACAGCAGAAAGCGGACAGTGTAATCTGTTTGTCAGCCACAGGGAAGAAGGGTGAGCCCCTGATGTTACTAAGCCTTCGTCACCAATGTAGGGTGAGCCATCCATATGTCCCCCGCCTTTTACTTTTTGTAGATCGTTTATTTTAAAGACAGTATTTTCTTCACTTTCACTGGTCTGTTTCTCCACTGTAACTAATCACATGGAACTTAACAATACCCACAATACACACCTAAAAGTGCCTTAACATCTATAAAATCGTATTTACAGATGTGGCCAGTCCCCAGCCCTGTCTGTTCATATCTGTCCCACCATACATAAGAGCAAGCTCCTTACCCACCGGAAAAGAATTCTTTTGTTCGGCAAACAAGCCACAGCTAGAGCCCGTCCCCTTGGGGAGACAGCAGTGGAGGGAAACCCTGGATTTCTCTGCTTGGTTGCCACACATGTTGGTCTCCACCCATGCAGAGGGAGGGATACAGGCATGGGGTTGCTGATGAGCAGGGTGAGGCCTGCAAAGACCAAAGGGGCAGGGGTGGGGCAGGGGCAGAGCCGGCGGGCGAGAGGGAGCGGGCCGCTGCCTGGGGACTCTGGCTGGAGATAGCAAGTTGGCAAGTCAGGGTGACATTCCGTGGCACGTGCCCAGCTCTGTGCTCCTGCAGGGAGAAGTGTCAGCTCCCAGCCCCATGAGTGCGGGGGAGGAACTGGCTGGCCAGTCGTGGTCCCCAGTCTGCCCCAGCTCTGCCGTTCATCCCCACGGCCGACCCACGGGTCCTCTCCACATTTAGATGATGCCGTCGGGTGAGGGGCCACTGGGGGAGCCGACCAGGACGGAGGCGGGGGTTACAGCCACAGCAGGCAGGGAACTGTGTGGAAACCACAGAGGTGACGGCAGTCCCGCTGAAGACAGGCCAGGTGGTCAGGAGTCACTGGGGGAGCTCAGGATCAGGAATTTGATCAGAACCCGAGGCTGGGGTTTCTGGTCTCGCCAAAATTGGACTATGCAGAGAGAAACACAGAAGCCCAAAAGGCAGGCCTGGTTGACAACAGTTTAGGGGAGGCTGCGCAGAGCTCCCTCAGTGACAGAGTCTTGTCACATTGTTGTCAGACCTCTCTGCACATTTGGATCCCCGGAGCAGCGCACAGAAGGTGCTGGGGCGGGCTGTGCTGCCTGAACTTCTGGCTCCGGGGATCCAGGAAGGGGCCTGTGGACCCCCAGACGGCGCCGGGGGCTCTCCTACCCCCCAGGAAGCCCTCCTTCTCCAGCTTCCAGAGGTCCTTTGCTCCCTAAACTCCTGCAGTTAACACAGTCATCAAACCTGAATTTGTGCAGGAGGCAGAATTTCACACTCCCCGCCTCCTCCCTCCTCACTGTGCTCGCCTTCATTAGGCTCATGTGCTCACACCTTCCTGCCCTGCCCACCTGTCTGGAGGCAGAACAGCAACTGAGCATGTCCCTGGGGGTCTGACCACACCTGTGTGCATGCACAATCCCACGTGCCTCTCATATAGAGGGCCTTGTCTTCTTTGTCTCTATATTTCATTAGAGTCCTGCTCAATAAATTTTGATTTATTCTTTTCCCCAGGGGACAGGTGTAGAGATGAAATAAGAGTGGAAATTCCTGAGACACTGTCACCACTGTGGCTTCTCCGGGGCCACTGTGGACACAGCTGAGCTCTCCCCAATGATGACCTCTTCCGCTCCAGCTTGCCCTGGGGGGTGCTTCAGACGCCCCCCAAGGCAAATGCACACTTGGATTGGGACACACTGTGTGCATGTGTTGATGTGATGGTTGCCAAGATGAATCAGACAGAGCTCTCGTCCTCAGGCATCTGGGCCAGTCAGGGTGACATTTACGCCAACGGTCACAAAATCATGTGGCCCGAGGACAAAATCAGAGAGGAAGGACCCCAACCAGAGAGCTGAGGGCAGACCAGCAGCCCGCAACATAGGACAACGTAACTCCAGACACTTCATGCTCAAGTGGGCTGTTGCCACAGACACTGTCCTCCAGAAGAGAACAGAAGAACAGATGGAAAGCTGATAAAAGATCGAGCGAAGAAGAGTCTAAGTCACCCAAAACTGACTGATGTGTTCACTGCAAAGGGACTACATCCAGTAGTTGACATGTGTGTGATTTCTCCCTCAGACTGGCTTTGCATCCAAGAAGACGCAGTGTCTGTGCATGGGGTACAGAGTACAGTCAAAGGTGCAGCTCTCGGGGTGCCCCTCTATTCTGCTGGTGACCAGCCTCCCTTAGAACACACGGCGCTGGTGGAGCAGTCACCAGGCAGGGCAAAAGCACGGTCAGGGCTAACTGGGGTCGAGGAAGGACTTAATTCAAGGAGGTGTTTCATAAAGTTCTGCCTTAAAACACACCCTCAGCATCATACACACCTGCTTAATGGTGCCAGAACATGTCCCTCAAATGGCTGAGTCCTGAGAAAACTGTGATCTCACTGGCCATGCAAATAAGTGAGAAGGATTTCTGGGAAACTTTGTGCTTGCACACATCTGGGCAACAATGATGACAAGAGCAGTTGACGCTGAAGAGCGAGACAGTGCATGCACACCATAGACACCAGACCCCACATCTCACACCCACTATCTCACTGCACCTGCTAAGAACCCTGTGATGTAGGCACCAGGCCCGTCTCAGAGAAGGGGAAATCGAGGCCTACATAATGTTCAGAGTCAGGCCACTGTTAAGTAACAACAGGATTTGAATCTGGATCAGAATGACGTCAGAAAGTCCATGTCTAAGTCCCAGCCAAAGAACCCCTCATGATCCACACACGGTCCGTAACACCTACCTCTATCTGCGTTCATCACCATGGCAACAAAACCACTCTGAAGCCCACACCTGCCATCGGTTGGGGCTGGGGGGAGAGCGGGGGACACTGCCCTCTGCTCAGCTGGGCAGCTGGCCTGCACGCTGAGGACTGATCCCTAGAGGGCTTGGCCGGCGGCTGCAGGCTGGTGCTGGCGGTGGTCTGGGAGCTCAGCCTGGCCTATGGCCCAGGGGATCCCTCCTGGCGGGGGTCCAAGAGGGAGCATCCCCAGAACAAAACCGGGGCATGGTGTTAAGGACTTCTCAGAAGTCACATGCCACTGTCACCTCCTTGCTCCATCTGTTGGGAAGTCTCCAAGGAGAGGACACAGGGCCAGCCACTGCACGGCAGTCACCCGGAGGTCAGCAAAAAGACGGGCTGGTGGGATGGGCACAGGCACAGCTGTCTGTGGAAAATGCAATCTGCCAAAATATAGTACCGCCCGGGCTTGGGGTCCTTGCCACACGGGCAGGGAAGGGAGCCTCCTGCCGGCACCTGTCGGTCACGGTGGCCCTGTGGCTGCGTACAGAAGCCTCACCCCGAAGCAACGCCCTCTGACCCTTCCTTTCTCCCTCCATTATAGGCGGCCGCCAGTCGCCTGAGCAGCCTGCTTCTGGAGACACTACGGTCTCAGTGATGCTGCAAGCCAGGTCTGTGTCCCAAGGGTCAGAATCAGGACTATCAGGAGTAATTCCGACACCTCTTTTACAGACACAGGAACCACGGCTCAGAAGGGCTCCCTGGCCCATTCCTCTGAGCCCACAGAAAGTGCTTTTTCCACTCTGGGGGCGACACTAAGGATTTCTTCCATCTTTCGTGACTTCCTTCAAATTTGGTATTAGCCTCTAGATACTTTGAGATATAGAACAGTTAAGTAGTCAGGTAATTTGAATTATGTAGTCAGACTTTGAAATTAACGAGGCTTGATCGCAGTTGTCAGCAAACAGGAACCATTCCGAGACCAAGAGATGCCTCTGCCGCGGACACACGGGGAGCCGTGGGAGTTCACCTCCCAGTTAGTGGGGTTTCTCTGAGCTGCACTGGCCATCGCTGGGAGCAGCCGGTCTGCTGCACCCCCTGGAGGGGGGCACAGGCAGCGCCCTCCTGGGCAGTCCCCCACATTCACCGAGGGGCACACAGTAGCACCACAAAGCAGTAAGGGGATAGGGCCGCCTGGGCTCCCAGAGCCTGTCTGGCCCCGCCCATATGCAAATCTAACCTTTCTGATATTTCAGCATTATAAACCCAAAGACAGGAGTTCAACAGGAAAATATTTACTGAAGGCTTTCTCTTTCATAATCTATCGATTTTAATATCCTTACCACTTTGGCTAAATGTCAATTTTACCCTGAGGACCTACGATTGCAAATTTGAACACACTTTATTTATTTACGGCATTCGAAATATTAGTATTGGAAATGAGTAAAGTTTGAGTCTTTCAGTGTTCCTATTTAAAGTTTGTTTTTCCTATTTGAATAATGCTGGTAATTTGCCACGGTAATTGGAGCCGACAGGCCCCGTGCGCAACCCCAGGCAGAAGCTAGCACGGCATTTCATTCCGTGACACACAGCTCGTTAAGTGTGGGGCCAGCTTCCCCACTTAACCTTTGGGACCACAAGCACCTGATTATCACTGTCGTTTAACCAGAAGCCAAATCCTCTCTCCTCTAATCATTTCCGGTCCAAATCTGCAGCCTGGGCCAATCCGTGCGTGACCACCAACACTGCACATCTCAGACCCAGACTCTTCAGCGCTCTGAGCGGAGGCTCAGGGACACTGCCCCCCGGCCCCACTGCCCACACGTGCTCCCGTTGTTGGGGGGCACAGGGGGGGGTTCCTTTATGAGCCTCCCCGGAGGAGAGGTCTTTGGTGGCATCTCCTTGCCCAGCAGTTGTGCACAGGGAGGCCTTGTGAAGGACACATTAAACCCCTCCTGCAGCCAGGGACCCCTTTGCAGGCTTTTTCTAAATTGCTAAATCACCAATTGCTAAATGAGTACAGCCGGATGTCTCTTTTTCATATTTAACAAAGAAGTTATGTTGCGAATGTCAGTTTATTTTCCCAGGTGCTGGGAGCGGGTCTTTACAGCCATTCTGTGCAGGGATGCCGGCCATTCCCAGATGCCCAGGGCCAGCCTCTCCTAGCCCACCCCAGAGCACACCAGACCCTCACCGGCCCACTGCTGGGGAAGGGGGTATCCGGAAGGCCCCCGCCCCACCTATAAGCTGTCTAGAGGGTGTGCTCCCAGCCAAGGACTGGGATAGACAGACCATGGAGAGAGGGGTCTCTGCAGGACCCCATTCCCGCCCTTCCACCCCCTCTCCCTGGATGGTCACAGGCTTGGGCACCTGCCTCCAGCTCATGTGCATGCAGGATGTCTCGGGGGTGGGACTTATATCCATAGCTGGATGCAGCGAGAGCAGTGACAGGCTACGGCATGAGCCCAAGGGCCACAGATTCCGTGATGGGGTAGGTGGGGCAACAGGCTCAACTGCTCTGGAGCCCCCTGACCTCTCCACACCTGTACCCCTGTAAGGCCCCTTGGCTCCCCCCTTGTCACACAGAATGCCCCAAATGGGGCCCAGCCATCCCCAAATGCTGCCAGCCTCTGCCTCTTGGAGCAGAGGGGCTGCCACCCCCCCAGGGTGAGCACTTTCAGGGAACCCCCCCACCCCACTCAGCGCTGCCCCCACCCCAGGCCCCTTCAGGGATGAAGGGTTAGCTAAGCTTCAGCTGTGGCTATGGGCTCCCTGCACTCCATCAGCACTGCCCAAGCAAGCCACTATGTGCCCATGGTCACCTCGGAGGGGGTCCGGCGTGCGGTCGGATTCAGGTTGTTTCTGGAGTTTGAGGCACCGGCCCCAGGAGAGTGGCCAACACCACAGGCTGAGACCCAATAGCAAAACCCAGAAGGCGGGCACACACAACCCGTCACACCCAGCTGTGCACATGGCCCGGCCCCCAGGTGTCCCTGAGCACCCGTGTCTGCAGCTGTAAGACGGGAGGAGAGCTGTGTGGGGCCCTCTGTGTTCCCACCCTACGTCCGCACAGCATCCGTCACACAGAGCCCCAGGAAGCAGTCGGGAACATTCGCGGAGTTATCGCGGGAGCGCCAGGTCTGGAATCCGGGTGTGATCTCTCATCACTACCGTGCGCAGACCTTCACCCTCTGTGACCTCACTACATCTTCACGCAGACTGAGCAGCTCGCCCTCTCCCTGCAAGCGCACTGTCCCACCTCTGGATTTCTCCAGCCATGACTTCCCCACACTGTCCTGCTCCTGTCACCCCGGAAACTTTGCTTACATGACCCTGCAGGCCCGGCCCATCTGCCTCCTCAGAAAGCCGTCCCCAAGGGGCACGCCCCCAGCCACTGACCACAGGTGACCTCTCTCCCCCAAAGGTGTCCCACTCTCCCCAGTGAGCAGTCTACACTGCACTTGATTCACATGGTGCCTCACATGCCCCCTCCACAGTGAGTCACATGGAGAAAGTGAATCATAACCATTCTATGCTGTAATTAACTCACAGCATCATTAACAAAAATACAGATAGACAGCTCCTTAACGATGAGGCAGTTCGTAGAAGATTAATAGCAATAGCACACTCACCACTTTCATAAAGTGCCTGACAACTAGGGACCTCAAAATAACATCAGCCACCATTACTATTACCTGTATAATCTAAATCTATAAAAATATTGACCCTTTGTGCACAGGCACTAGACCACATTGTATATATATGACGTGCATCGGAGAAAAAAACTTTTTCAGGATGCACCACCAAAGGAGACAGGTTCTAGGTGCTTCTGTGTCTGGAGGGAAATCACAGTCACCATGGAGGCGGTTACAGGAGCTCCGCCAGGGGCCCTGGTGAGGCTCACGTGGACAGAGACAGGAGACGGGTGCGTAGGCACCAAGGCAGGTCTAACGGAGCCCTGGGGGCAGCCCAGGCAAAGTGAGCGCGTGGTCGCTCTGAATCACGGTGACGCGTCTATACACTCGCCATCCGGCCCTACTGTTATTTAGACGACACAGCTGACCCACGCGCTGAACACTCAGTTCAACACTGTGCTGTCAGTCCGCGGGCACTAGCCCGTCCCACCCGGCGGGATGGAGTCCTCGTGGCAAACCCTTTGCCTCGTGGCAAACCCTGGAATTTCAATCTACAAAAACCATCAGGGACATGACTGCTTACAGGCCCTCTAGCTGCTTCTACTGTAAACCGGGTGCAGGTGGGGAAGAAAAGCGAATTCTTTTGGGATCTGATTAGCTGGGTTTGCGGTAACCAAAGTTGGCTGTCTCTATTAAATCCCAAGTGATTAAAACATAAAAATTCCCTAGTGTTAAGTCGGAGAGTAAGGACACACCTCCCGACACGAACTCCGTGTTTCTGTCTAGCTTGTGGAGCCCGCGTAATCAACCCCAGCGTCATTTACATACACAGATGCAGCTACGAAAACCTACCTACAGCTGCAATCATGTGTGCCACTTAATTAAAAACCAATCGCCGAAAATAGCCGCGCGGCAGGAGACGGGGGGGGGGCGCAGAGAGGGGGCGCCTTCATCCAGGAGGACGCGGAGACGGGGCAGGAGCACCCCGGGCCGGTTTCTCCCGCCTCTTCCGGAGCCGACAACACCTTTAACTTCTCAAAGACCCCGGCGGTCTGTGCGGAGACGACTCGAGTCCCTGCAACCACGCTCCGTGCCGACTCCTCTCCCGTCCGCTTTCACGGAGAGCCAGGAAGGCCACGGGCGTAGTTGAGCTCACGAACGTGCCGTCCAACTGCCCTTGCAAAACCTGGAGCCTCGGGAGGGAGCGCGGCCTCCACACCCTGACCTCAGACCACGGGCTCCAGAGCCGGGTGGGAACCGACTTCTGTCGTCCGGAGCCACCCTGTTTGCGGTCTCTGGTTCCGGTCACGCCGGGACACCCGTACCCGGTGTGCCCGGCACCCGTGCCCACTCTCTCTGGACCTCACGCAGGACAGGCCTCCAGGACCCATCGCCCCCGTGACGGACTCCACAGCCTCCAGAGGACGTGAGGCACCTCGCCCAGCAGGAAGCCGGGAAGACCCCCGGCACACACGTACCGCGCCCGGAAGGCCCCACGGGGCGCCCCTCGCCGCCTGCCGGGCCCGAACCGTCACGCCCGCATGGCGCCCGCCACGCCAGGTTCCGGCAGCAGCCACGGCCCCGGGAAAGGCCCCGCCGCCCACAAAGCCGCCCCGGGAAAGGCCCCCGCACCTGACAAGCCGGCGCCGAGCTCCGCGGCGTCCCGCGCGTCCCGCAGCCGGAGGCAGGCCCGTCACCCCGTGAACGCGCCGCACTGGCCGGCAAGGCGGCTTTTAAAGCGGCCTCGTCACCGTTCGCACCTTTGTCGAGGCCCGTGCGCGGCTGCGGCGCGACGTGCGGACGCCTGGCCGGAAACGGACGTCCTTCCGTCGCGGAACCGCCCGCCTCCTCGCGGAGGGCGGACGCCTGACTCCGGACAGCGGCCGCTCGGCCGGCAGCGACCGGGGAGCCCGCGTTGGCCGCGGCGGCGATGAGGAAGGAGGCCCGCGAGGGGGCCCGAGGCACCGCGCTCGGCGGTTCAGCCACATTAACGCGCTGAATCCTCACAAAGACACCGTCAGCTCGAAGTTAGGAGGATTACCTTAAAAGTGGGCCCACCGAGTCCCACCGCGGCCCTCTGCCCCCGAGGCCCTGAGGGGCGCCACGCCCGCCCGCCCCGCGCAGCCCGCAGGACACGCCCACCGCGGGCCGCGTGGGAGGGAGGGGGGTAACGAGAAAACCACATCCGGGCTCCACGCCGGCCTCCCCGTGGCAGACGAGCGGCTTCCATAGGGACGCCGGTCACGCTGGGACAGTGTTAAGTGGGGTTATGTCGACTCAGTGTGTGTGTGTGTGTGTGCGCGCGCGTGTGCATGCATGCATGCCCGCGCGTGTGTGTGCTCTGTCCGAATGTATCTGTGCGCATCTGTGCGTGTGTGGGTGTGTGCTGTGACTGTGTGTGTGTGCTTGTGGGTGCCTGTGTCCGTGTATCTCAGTGTGTGTGTGTCTCTGTGAGTGCACGCGTGCGTGCACATGTGCGCCTCTGAGTGCATGGGTGTGCGTGTGTGCACACGTGTGTCTGTGAGTGCTCTCTGTGTGTGTGCACATGTGCAGAAACGTGAGAGGAGACTGTGGAGCCAGCAGGGAGCGGCTCAGCCAGGAGGCCCCGAGGCCGTGGGGTATTTAGAAACTGGTTCTGCAACACTGAAGCCAGGGAGCCGACTGTGCGGTGTGTGCAAGCCCAGCTCCGCTCAGGGTTCCACGAAACGATACTTCCAGAAGGAGAGCCCCAGGCTGGCCCCTCGAGGGCAGGGGAGGGTGGGCATGCCTGTGGCCTGCCACCGGTTCAGTGTAATACCTGGTTCTTGCCACGGGCCGTGGGGTCGCGGGACAGTGGACACGTGCCCTCTGGACGCCGCCCGTGGGGACGTGGCTTGGAGGAGGAGGGAGGCCCAGACGCCCCCGGCTCAGCCGTCAAAGAGGCCCTGATGCTTGTGTCTTTCAGGAATTCGCAGACTCCGTGTCCCAGCTGGTCACGCAGAAGTTCCGCGAGCTGACCGCGGGCCTGGCCTCGGCACACGCCCGCCACAAAGCGCTGGCGGGGATCGTCATGAGCACAGGTAACACCTCCCGTTTTCCCTGTGGGAGCCTCGCCTGCGGGGAGCAGAGATCGAGTGTTTGCCTGATCTCGGGAACCAGAGATCTCTCTTCCACACAGAGACTCGAACAAGAAAAGCAGAACTAGGGGCACCTGTGTGGCTCAGTCGGTTAAGTGGCTGACTCAGCTCAGGTCATGATCTCGCAGTTCATGGGTTCAAGCCCTGTGTTGGGCTCTGTGCTGACAGCTCAGAGCGTGGAGCCTGCTTCTGATTCTGTGTGTCCCTCTCTCTCTCTGACCCTCCCCTGCTCATGCTCTGTGTGTGTCTCTCTCTCTCAAAAATAAATAAAACTTTAAAAATTTAAAAAAAAAAAAAAAAGAAAAGCAGAACTAGGACCCAGGTCACTCACTGCCCAGAGTAGACAGTCAGCAGAGCTGTGCTGACAGCGACTATAAAATTTGCCTCCTCCGAGACACTCTGCCACTCGCCTCGACGCCTGTGTTTCCCGCCAGACTCCCACATCGCGGTGGAGAACTCTGTACACTGTTGGTGTCGCTAGAACAGGAAGCCAAGGTCAGGCCAGGCCGCCGAGCATGGGGGAGGAGGCTGCTGTCGGGCGCCTGCGGTTCCTCGGTGCAGGGCATCCGAGTCCCCACTGGGGTGCAAGCCCTGGCACGGGGGATAGGGCGCAGTCCTTCCTGCCAAACGGTTTGCAGACGGGACCCCAGCCCCACACGCGTTGCACAACGGGAGGGAACCATCCCGCCCACAGGGAAGGTGGCGGCCTCCGACAGCCAGGGCGGGAGGGAGAGGCGATGGCTGATCTTCAGCAACCAGATTTGGTGAAAACGCCTCGTTACTAGCCTATTAATAGTCCCTAACCAGCTGGTTCTTTGAATTCTACCGTTTCTGGCTCCATAGCTCTCCACCCGTGCTGGTAACTGACTTTGAGCTAAGTTTCACACAAAGACTTTGTGTGTCCACACAGACCATCTATCTGATGACCAAACAAATTTATATTAAAAATCCATTAAAACCAGATAGTTGGCATGTTTTCCCAGCTGTGGGAGGACCAGCAAAGCCTCTCAGGACCCCGTGTCTCTTCCATTCAGGATGTCTCAGAAAGATGGAAATAAAAATGCCCCCGCCCCGTGATTTGGCGAGTTGAATAAGGCATATGAAATGCTTTGAAAGGTAACAACTGCCTTATGAGGACAGTGGGCTGAGGCCAAGGCAATGCAGTTGTATCAACGAGACCTCAGTGTCTGGTGCCTCCGCTCGGCCCAGGCCACCGACACCTGCCCCTCGTGCTTTCACGAACATCTGCCTCCTTGTAGGAGGTGGGGAATTGTAAGGGCTAGGAGTCCACCTCCGTCAAGATCATTCCTGCTGGACGGGCCATTCTTCCCTGCAGCCAGCGGCGGCCCCAGATAAAGCAGCCCCCACTTTAGGACATAATCTAGGAAACCACGAGAAGCGCTAGAGGCCAAGAACAGTTGCTTGGGTTTGAGTCCCAGCCCCACCTGCAAGTAGCCGTGACTGTAGGTCAGTCAGCCTCTCTGCAACTCAGCGAAGGACAGGAAGGAAGGAAGGGAGAGGAGGAAAGATGGAAGGAAGCCAGGAAGGAGGGGAGGAAGGAGAAAAATATTTTACAGAGGCTCGTGGGAAAATGGCACGTAAAAGTGGTCAGTGAAAACATTGTTTTATGTGCAGACAATTTATCTGCATGATCAAGATTTATTCTATGACATGCAGCCTTACAAGGTGAAGTTTCACTAATTAGTAACTGTAAACATTGAAGAATAAATTGCTGAAATTTACTTTCCTGTCATAGGGAGAAGATTTAATAAACACGTCGACTCACAAGACATTAGGGCAATGTATGCAAAATCACTGACAGATACTTTTTTAATCATTGACTTAAAGCTGGCGTGACCCCAGTTCTAGCGCCAGTATTTAAGCAAATGCGTAAGAAGTCCCAGGAGGGAAGGATGTTCTCACTCGCGCTCCCCGTCTGGGTACCGAGTTGTAAAAGGAAAACGAGGCTCAGGTGGGCGTGGTTCAGCCGTGCAGCGCTTCCCCTCGTGTGGCCGTGGGGAGAAAGCTGATCTCAAAAACCACCACTTAGGGACAGAAGAGCTTTGACTTCTATCTGAATCACACAGCCCCTGGCCAGAACCCAGCAGAAGAGAGTGTGGGACGAGACGGCGCTCTCCCGCCAGCTCCTGGGGGAAGCCAACGCTCAGCGTCTCCTTGTGTCCTTGTGACTCTAACCACCCTATCGGTTCCATGTCCACTGTTTCAATTCTGAGCAATACTGATTTGCACTGTTAAGATCTGACGCTTTTTTAGTTTTCATGATTGTATTTGTAATATTTGTAGTTTTAGATGATATGTTTACACTCTTATTTCTTGTCCAACAAGCTGAGATAGCCTGTCTTCGCTTCACGCTCCGCCTTGCGGGCGGCCCTGTCTCACTGTGTGCATATACTTACATCATCATACACGATCTGTACTTACCTTCTACTCTCCACTGTGCTCACCTTCCCTACGTCTGGAGAGCCGAAGGTGGGAAACCACACAGCCCCCACGCGGGCAGGACACGGTAGGGCCCCCGGCACCGAGCGGGCTGACCTAGGGCTGCTGTGCGGTCACCACCCCGTGTCCTGAGAGTGCTGTCGTCCAGTCTCGTAGACTCTCCTTCTGCCACCACTCAAAGTCGTGTCACATTTAGGCTGGATCCAAATTTGTAGTTAGACTTCGTTAAAGAGCTGCTGAGGGAAGGGGTGTGTTTTCCGGGACGCTCAACTTTCTTTTCTGTCGATGAAAAGAAGGAAGTGCCGGCAAGTCCCTGGGTCTGTGGATAGGCCCACACCCTCCCTGGGGCCCAGGCTGCACCCCAGCACCCACGACGCCTCTCTGTCCTCCCGCCTCCCTAACAGGTGCAGCCTTGAGAAACACCCTTTAAAACACGTGGGGGACAGGAACCAGCAGGCTCGGTGCCCCGATCATGCTGTCATGCTCTGGGAATAGCTTTGCTTGGGGAGAACTGTGCACTGAAAAGTGTTTTCCCTGCACATTTGGAGGAGATTTTTCTATTATCTCTTACCTAATGTTTCTACTTAGAAACAGCTGGCTAATGTCTTTGCCGGATCGCCCCCACCTGCCAAGGAGGGGACAGGGTCCTCTCTTAAACTGAATGTCTTAGGGGTGCCAGAGTGGCTCAGTCGGTTAAACCTACAACTCTTGCTTTTGGCTCAGGTTGTGATCTCACAGTTTATGTGTTCGAGCCCTGCCTTGGGTTCTGCGCTGACAGTGTGGAGCCTGCTTGGGAGTCTCTGTCTCTCCCTCTCTCTCTGCCCCTGCTCTTTCTCTCTCTCTCAAAATAAACTTTAAAAATAAATAAACTGAATATTTTATAATTTCACAAGAAT
Source organism: Helogale parvula (assembly GCA_004023845.1). Classification (NCBI taxonomy): domain Eukaryota; kingdom Metazoa; phylum Chordata; class Mammalia; order Carnivora; family Herpestidae; genus Helogale; species Helogale parvula. Next base: position 22,406 of record PJEM01012298.1, on the reverse strand, counting down.
CTGTGCATGTGCAAGCCATGCACCTCCCGGGCTTTGTTTAAGCTGTTCAGTTTCAGTACTGTTTCCGTCCATCATTCTGTGGATAAATTGCTTCATTTCCACACACTTTTGTCAAATGTTCAATGTTCTGACTGGATCCACCGTCCTACCTTCCTGTGGTCATCTACTCTTTTCCTCTGTTCTTGGGCGTTTCTGAAACTTCTCTGACGGCCCTTCAGCCGCCCGTTGCTTCTTAATCTCTGCAAGCCGTGTTCATCACCCATCACTCAGGTTCCTCCCTTCTCTTGTATTGAGGTGATGCTCCCCACAGGTCCCTGGGAAGACTCAGCTGCGGAGCCCTGGGCCGCCTCTCTGAGGGAACTTTGTTTACCGTCCATCTCCTTTGTCTCTTTTTGCTTTTGTCTGATATTCGCAGTTGTGAGGAAAATACCAGCTCAACTATGGCCAGTGAGGCTCAATTTCCTCAGTAACTGTTTCCTTTTCCCAAGATACAGCGGAAGGTAGGGACTCCTCTGATCAGAAGCCTCCTTGGCCCCGGGTGGGTCAGGGACCAGACAAGGCCAAGACTTAAAAGTCACCCTTGGAGCCTGCCGGCGTGGTGCCTGCCTTCTCTGAGCCCACCTGCAGGCCACTGCTCCCTCATGATGGCTCCTGACCCTCCCTCCCCCACACACCCTCCCAAATCCCTTCCTTCTGTGGATCCCACGGAGGAGAAGCATACATGTCTCTCCCTCCACCCTCCTGAATCGGAAACCTGAAGCCATTTAGCTAAGTTGTCAAGTGATGACTGTCTTCCCCTTTGTGAAGAAAGTCGGGCGTTTCCATCAGAAAGTGATTATTGAAGGGACCATTAATGATGATTTCTATTTGATATGCAAATTTATAACTTTGATAGCACTTTTGCATACACTAATCAAGTTAATTGCTACAACCCTGAGAAGTGGGAAAGGCAGGAAACTTAATTACGGCTTTTAAGAATACAGACGAGGAGACCAAGAGGGTAGGTGCCTCTCCCTGAGTCCCAGAAGCCGCGGGGGTCCCTCTACATGCGTGCATGAGGCGTGGTGCTGAGACGCTGGATCTTCGCCTGAAAGCAACTTACTTCTAAGCTTATTAAACAAAGAACCAGAAGAAGACTCCCCGGTGTGTTCAGAGGTTATGCTCCAGCCCTACCGGCCTGCTCCGCCCACACAGCCGGCTGGTTTCAGCTGACCTGTGGCTGTGACTGCTCACAAATGCCCAAGGTTTATGGGCACCCGGCAAAAACAGGACAGAGCCGTGTGGGCCCTGCGGGCCAGGCCGGCTTCCTAGGAAACCCGGAAAGTCCCAAGTAACAACATGGAATGCGTGTCCCACTGGTTCAGAACGTGTTGCTCTGGACCTAAAATGGCCACACGGGGTGAAGAAATCTGCTCTTGGGCTGGCGCACTGCGTGCCAGGCACGTGTCCAGGCATGTCACCACTCGCGGGGCCCGATCTTGTACAGTAAGGAGCATGAGGGACAATGACTTTCAGTCTTGGGTATAGACAGTGGTCTAAAACACAAAACGCAGGATGTACTTTACCGCTGAGCCTCGTGTAGCATGAATGCCTCTCCTTAAAACGGAGAGAACAGAAGAGACCTCACTGGCCGAGTCGCCGGGGCCCAGCCTGTCTCCAGAGGAGCTTGCCGTGGGGGGCCCGGAGGAGCCACCTGCAGAGGGGTGGCGGCCGACCTCGGCTAACCCCGCACCAGACACCTGAGTCCCAGCCTCTCGCCCGACGCGCCCAAGAAGACACACGCAGGGAGGGAGGCGGCAGCTCCTCGCGCACTCTCTCAGGATCGGGCACCCTGTCAACACTGCTCGGACCTTCTGCATCTTCCTCAAGGTGACGTCACAACCCGGCAGGACACTGCCCCCAAAGATCTCACCAGTGGAAGAAAACCACAGAGTTTTATTTCAAGGCGTTCAAACTAACCTCAACTTTAGTCTCTTAACTATAATCTCTTTGTAATGAACAAATGATGAATGAATGACTGGAGCATGTAAGACCTGCCTGTGGGGTTATGAGGCAGCAGCCAGCAGTGAGGGTCGTAGACGGATCCTGGTCTTGCCTTCAGCCCGGCGGCACCTGCTCAGGTTTATTTTTAAGATGTCCTTGAACACACCCTGTTTATCAGCTGCTCCAAGCCAGTCCTCCCTCACACAAAGCACGTGTTTTACAGTGAAGACAAGTCATAAGAAAATGCGTGGCTCTAACGAACTTCTCCAGCGGACGGCGTCACGAAGTCTGGTTGCAGATAAGAGGAACAGATACGTGCAATCCTAATAGCTAGAAATCACAGCATTTATACGGGATTCGATGGCACCCTTGACACACTTTACACGATCTCCTCACGTCCTCAAGAACTTAACGGCGCTAATCTTATCCCCATTTTCCACATGAGGCAGTGGACGAGTTCCCTTGACCCAAGTCCCAGGTGAGGAGCAGAAAAGGGTGCCTGACTCCAAAGCCTGGGTCCTGGCGCAGGGTACACCCTGCCCACCTGCGCCTTGCGGCTTTACGTCCCCCACCCTGGCACTACTGTCCCCGGGGCGGCGCACACACAGCTTACCTTCCTCCTAATGTCAACACGTCTGCAGTATTTGAAGAACACAGCCCTGCAGATGGCTATGAACCGTGACCCTGGTGGGAAAAAAGTCAGCGTCAAAAGTGAAAACGTTTCCTTTGGTCTTACCCATAGACTGAGGCAGCATTTTTAAATTTACCTGATTTCAAACTAATTAAAGGAAACTTTAAGGACAGAAACTGAGAAGAGGAAGGAACTGATTTGCAGGAAAAGACAGATAATCAGAGTCTGAACAAGTGAGGAAAGAGGCAAAAGGGCAAGGGCTTGGCAGCCTGAGTGAGGCGGACACTGCAAGGTGCCGTACAGCTCCTGGGGGGAACACTTCCCAAGTGCCGGGCCCCGACACTGAGGCTGGGGGTGCTGTCTCCACGGGAGGTTATGGAAACCCTACCGTCAGGGTCATGACATGTGGTGGGTGCAGCGCTAGGAGACGGGAGTCGGCTCATTTCTAAACCACAGTCTCAGGCAGTCTGCACGTGGGATAAACCATAGCTGTGATATCTGTGTCTTGGATGCTGGTTGGTATATTTACCTTCAGTTTTATTCTCTGAAATGTAATCACTTCCCTCAAAATCAGAGGTTGTGTTGTGAAAATTCCATTCAAGGTTTAAATAGGCTAAGAATGCTCAGTTCCAGTCAAATAAATAAAAGTACATTCCCAAAGATCGCCGAGGGTTGGCACGCCAGGCGGGGGTGCCCTGGGGGACGTTCAGTGCATCGGGCGGCCAGCCACAGAGCAAGCCAGCCAGTCACCTTCCCACATCCTGGGACCCGTTTCCTGGTGGGGAGAGGCGACTGTGTCAGCGAGTGAGCAGACCAGTTCTCCCGGGACCGACCAGGCCGACGCAAGAGGCCAGCCAGGAAGACACGCTCACTCTTGTCCCGGGACTTCTCTCCACCGTCTTCCCCTGGGAGGGTGCTGGAGTGCTCGTTCCCGCTCACAGCGAACAGCACTGAATTACCATGATGGCCACCTGCCGGAGCTCAGTGTCCCCAGCTGCCCAGATGCAGTGTCCTCCGGGACCCGGCACACGCCCACGAGACTGAGGCCAGGGCACCACAGCGAGCACGAGCCAACTGCGGTGCCACGCTGCGCGGCAGGGACACCTGTGGTCTCTGAACCAGGAATGTCGTGTCTCCCGCCGGCATCCCTGAGACGGTAATGACTGACGTGCCAGCCTGCAGAGCAGGTAGGGTCCCAGACCGTGACCAGCCTTCTCCCAGAGTGTCTTCATGCGAATGCAAGGAAGGGCGCACAGAGGGCACAGCTGTCACCTCATTGCTCTGCCACTTGCTTTCTTCACGCAACAGTGGACCCCCTCCCGCTGGACACTTAGGCCGCTGAGAAGATGTGCTGTTACAAACACGGCTGCCCACGTGGCTGTGTGCCCACATCACTTCCGCACATGGGCTGCTGAACGGGTCCCAGAGTTCCCAGAGCCGGAACTGCTGATCAAAGGGTAGGTTCATTCTTCAAATGCACTCTTTCCATGTGCGTTCCTGCCCCTGCTCGTAAGGCCAGAGGCCACCCCACGGCCTTTCCAACTAACTGTGCGTTAATAAACTTTTAGACGTTGACCAACCTGATGAAGAATTACATCTCATTATATTTTTAACATGAAAGTCTGTTAATCAGTGACACTGAGTGTTCTTCCATATATTTAGGAACCCTTTATGTTTTCTTTCTGTGACCTGTTTGTACATAGCCTTTCTCATTATTCTATTGGGATTTTTTCCCTAAAAGTTCTTAATATATTAGATACAAATTGTTGTGGTACAAATTGTATTTCCCCTAGGCTTTAACTGTCTTTTTACGGACTTTAAAGAAGTTTTTCCGTTGAGAATTATTTTATGCATTTGAATTTAGCAATTTTTACTACTTTGAGACTTTTAATTATAATTAGGTCTTTCACCTGCCAAATTTGTGAAAAAATTATCCCATTTTTTTCTATCACATTTGCATCTTTTCTTTAAACATTTTTAAAAATTGTTAAGTAATCTCCACACCCAGCATGAGGCTTGGACTTGTGACCCCAAGATCAAGAGCCGCACGTTCTACCAACCGAACCAGCCAGGCGCCCCTACATATTCGTTTCCTTAATACCCAAAGTCCACAGTTTACATTCCTGGTGTCATACATTCTGTGGGTTTGGACGAATGTGTAACGACACAGATCCACCACCACGGAGTCACACGGACTAGTCTCACTGCCCTAAGAGCCCTCTGTGCTCCGTCTCTTCACCCCGCACCCCACACAGCCCTTTGGAAGCCCCTCAGCTTTCTGTCTCACACTTCCACCACTCCCAGAGTGTCGTGTAGCTGTAGTCACCAGTGTGGAGCGGTCCTGCTGGCGCCCTTCGCTTGGTAGTAAGCGTGCAGGTTTCCTCCGCGTCTCTTCATGGGTTAAGAGCTCATTCTCTTTAGTGCTGAAGACCAGTCCATTGTCCGGATGGACTGCATCACCCCCATGCCATCCCGCTGCCCGGGCAGGCCACACCACCAGCAGACAACATCTGGGTTGCTTCCAAGCTTGGGTGACTATGAATGAAGCCGCTGGAAACACCATGTGCAGCTCATGTATTCATGCCGTGTGAGCGGAAAATGCAATTTTATTTCTCAGATGGCTCTTCAGTCACTAGACAGCACGAATGGAATAGTGGCCCTTTGCCCCCAAGGTTCAAGATGTTATCACCGTATCCTGCACAATTTGGAGTCAATTTCTGGACTCGGCTCAGCCCCCCTGTGAGACGTCATGTGTCAGAATCATGGCCCTCTGTGACTGAGTCCTTATACCCTTGATGTCTCCCAGGCTTTGTGTGCTACTAATAGTTTCTTTCCCAGAATTCCCTGGGTTGCCCACCAGAATCAACTTGTTTGGTTCAGATATAAATGATGGGACAAAACTATACTTTTGAACCCGATTTTCTTTGTCAGCTACAAAGCCCTGGTGCTGTTCCTGTCAGAAGCATGTAACCTCATCAATCCCTTTAGAGAGGATTCATGACGTCAGAGCTTCCTGCCCAAGAATGTGGGACATCCACTTGTCCAAGTTTTGTTCGTGTCTTGGGGGCAGGGCAGCAGGTAACATGTTACTGGTTATTCGTCTTGATCATTTCTTGTTAACCTTAACTCCTGTTACCTTGTTTGCTGCTGTAAACGGAGCCGTTTGTCCCTTACAGTCTCTCCCCCGCTGTGGTGCGTGCAGATGAAGGCTATTGATTTCTGTGTATTAACTTGCACCCTATCACCTTTCTGACTCTCATTATTCCTAGCCGTATCCCAATCGGACTCTCCAGGGATTTCCACATCCACAATCACAGCGCATTCAATAGCAACGCTGTTACTTCTCCGTTCCAGTTACTGTGTCTCCAGTTTCCTCCTCTTCTTGTGCTAATAGCTGCAGCAAATGTTAAGTAAGGAAGTTACCATGGGCATTCTTGCCGTATTCCTGGGCACCACGGACACCCCTCTGGTGTTTCCCCAGCAAGCATGACGCTGGGGGAGGGTGCGTGTGCATACGTGTGTCAACACCTCTCTCTATATATTGTATGTGTGTGTGTGTCTGTGTGGTCTCTCTATAACATACATGTGTGGATATATTCATCTCCCTAACGTGTGCATATGTATATATATCTCCATGACATATGTGCGCATCTCTCTCTAACATCTATGTGTGTATACATCTCTCTATGACATGTGTGTGTATGTATCTATACATGTGTGACCATATCTATATCACTATGACACACGTGTGCATATATATATGTAATATATATATGTAAAATCATGTTGGAAAAATTCATCTATTTTTTTACCGAGTTTTTATCAAAAGTAGCTGTTGAATTTAGTCAGATGCCTTCTCAGTGTATATATCATATTTTTGAATTGCCTTTTCATTGAATAGAATCCATCTTTGCATTTCTGGAATAACCCTCCTTGCAGTGATCACTGCATTGCTCTTTTCCTCCGATGCTTGGCAGTTAGAATTTTATCTAGAATTTTCAATACCTATAACCGAAGCTCCCGGAGTTTTCTTTCCGCGCATTCTCAGCCAGCCGGGCAGATCAGTAGTAGGCATTTCACGATAAAAACCATCAGAAGGCTTCCCTGTCTTCCTTCGCCCTGGAACTCTTTAGCCTTGAAATCACCTGCCACTCACAGGTACAATTGTCCCAGCACTGACTGGGCTTGGGGCCTTCAGGAGAGGGTCTCCGATGACCTCTTCTGCTCATTCTGTACAAGTCAGGGTGGTTGTGACTGTTCCTCACGTCACCCGTCAGAGTGACAGAGTGACAGTGATCATTGCTTGCGCCGCCTGACAGTGATGGTCACTGCAGTAGGGGCCACAGCTCAGCACCTGCCCCCCACGCTCACGGCGTCTGCAGCACCAGTTTCAGAGTTTTCTGTCAGATCAGCCAGAGACTAGACTCAAGTGAAACCTTCTCTTTGCCTGGCTTCTCCCCTCATCCTCCCAGTTTCCATAACTGCCTTCCAAGAGCCTCCGAGAGAACTGGGTGAGTCACTGCCCGCCAAGTCCGGCTCGGAGGGACCCCGTGCGCAGAGTCCCTCGCCTCCCTCCCCTCCCCCTGGTGACATTCGGGGTGCGGACTTGGATATTTATCACATAGCACCTTGTTCTGTAGGCACTTCTGTCTCTGAGTCATCTCCCCAATTCAGGACAAATCCCTTGAAGGGCCAGGCTGTGTCACGCGGCACGGGGCTGGCACACAGGAGGCGAAGAAGTCACCGTGTCTCTCAGGGCACGAAACTGCCCGGAGTCCGGGGGAGTGAGGATTAATAAAGGGTGAAGGGCAGCAGTTTCTGTTTCTGTGGCTCCAATTTCCACAGAATCAAAGAAAGACCACCAGACCGGCCCGCCAGAAAAACGGGGACAAGTCCCAAGTCCCAACAAGTCTTGTCGCTACGTTATCGGGCACAGGCACCAGACACCCGAAGATGGAGGCCTGCACGGAAACAACTGTAAAGTTACCTTCCATCGCTCCAAACAGCTGCCTCAGTTAAGCCAGAATGTGCAAAACCGTCTCTCCATCCAACTGGCCTGTCCACACGGGCTCCCCCAGAAACCACGGCTGCTGGAGGGGAGCACCCTGGCAGCTGGCCACTTCACCCCTGGGACGAGGGCCTGTTGGGGCTGCTGTCAGAGGTTTGCTCACCTGAGGAAGAAATCACATGATCATCTCCTGTGTTCCCTCTTCTCGGAGCAGCACAGCTCACTCTGCGGCCAAAACAAAGGAAGTGAGTGTCCAACAGTTCCCTGAGATGTCCACAGAGCCGCATCTCACACAGAGGGGCCAGACGGGGCCAGCCAAGCCGGGGCGCTGGGCACTCCGGGGACCACAGAAACGGAGACGGAGGGAGGAAGGAGTGAACAGGCTGGCAGGAAGAAACGCTGCTGCATCCCGTCCACCCACTGGGCCGTCTGGAGGGTCCCCGCCCCCTCCCCCACTGCGCACACACGAAGGGTCCCCTCTCCCTCCGCGCACACACAGAGGGCCGGCCCCCTGTCCCCCTCCCCCACTCCACATCTTTCTTTTCTCCTCTCCTGCTTTATTGCAAAAGAAGGACCCACACTCATGGGGCAGGAGCGGGCGGGCATCATCTGGGCTTCAGAACTAAGTTCTGCGGGGCTCATCGGGGTGGTACCACCGTCCACTCACCTGTAGGGTACCTGCTGACCACACGCAGCGCACAATTCAGGACCCCACGAGCTGCAGACGTTTCTTGCCAAACAGGTGCCGCTGGCTTACGGTTCCCCGACACCATCTTCCCGACTTCCGGTGCAGCACCTGGAAAATCGGCTCTTACTAACTCAGGAAACCCCAGGTGACCCATCCAATCATGACTCTCCAGGGAGGCCCCTTCTGGACACATTTTGTGGAAATTCTGGCCCCCTGGAGGAATTCACCACCTACATGAAGAGAAAATACTGCTACAGCCACGGAACGTACGCCCGTTAGGTCAGTAGGTGGAGCAGCGGGCCTCACTGACTCAGGAACATGCACTGTGCGACCTGCCGGACCGAGGACACGGCCGCCCGCGTGGGGTCTGCCGTGGCTCCCGCGGCATCCAAGTACCCACGATAGGGAAGTGGACCCCCAGGCTCATTTTGACCGAAGGCGCGGTTCCAGCCCAGGAAGAAGTCACATTTATTACAGATCCCGGCAGCCGGGGCGCAGGGGGCACAGCCACAGGTCCCCCCCACCCCAGGCATGGCCACAGGAGACACAGGGCTGGCGCTGGCACCACTTGCTCACAGGGTGTTTGGGCCGACGTCACACTTTCCTCGAGGGTTTATTTAAGAAGGCCCCGGAACAGCCCGGCGGGAGTGTGGGGGGCGATTCTGGCGCTGGTGCTGCCTTCACGCCCTGACTCCGAGGCTCCGGGGCGGGCTGTCGGCCTCGCCGCTGTCCGGACAATAAACTCAGCCTTTGGTCTTCCAGGCTCCCCCTACACGCAGGTGACCCACGTCACATTTTAAAACAGGAGTTAGGGGTTCATTCTTAAGGTTTCTCTGGTTTTGTTTACCGTGCTTGCAGAGAATGTCATTTTCCTTGGCCTGGGGTCAGCATGGGCACTGTCCTGTGACATTACAGCACGGAGTCTCCACCATGTGACTGACCCATCAGCCAGAGTGGATCCCACGGCGGCCCTGGAGGGGGACGGGGCATGTGCCGGCAGCAGCGACCACTGCCCCGTTAGATGGCCAGGAACCGGGGCAGAGTCAGAAAACCACCCCATCAGTGCGTCTGACCCCAAAACTCTGTGCTCTTACTGTGTGTAAAGAGCATTAAGAATCACAGCAGTAATGACTCGGACTGGTCAGAAAGTTGAGTTCTCTGTGCTCACACAGGATGGTCACACCAGAGGCCTGGCTTCCTAGGTGCCCCCTCAGATCCACGGAAGTCTGCCTGGGTCCTGGCGGGGGTGGCCAAGACAGGAGGGAGGGGACAGGGAGGGGGCGGGGGACTTTCTGGGCTCCCGCAGGCCTCCCGCACACGAGGGGCTTCCGAAGGCACAGTGGCCCCCGCACATGCAGGCGGGGGCGGGATGGAGCCTCTTCACCTGCCGCCCGGCCCCTGTCTGCTGAGCTCTTTGGGGAAAACAGCCTGGTGGCACCAATCAAAAAACTCACCCATTTTTACTGCTGTGTGTGGTGCACGGCCTGGCGTGCTGCCCTCGAGTTCTGGAAGCAGAATCGCAGCATAGACGTTGCTCCCAAAACACGGCGGTGAACCGAGGCCAGGGCCTGGGGGGTGGCGGTCCCCACCTCCGTGCTGGGCCTGTGGTGTGGGGCCCATTCACAGGGAGTTCCCAGGCTTGGACGCCAGGGTCCCATGAGGGGGAGGCAACCCCGCTCCTGCGTGGGGATCTGACGGGCTCGGACGCCCTCTCCGTCCCCCAGGCTTGGACGTCAGGGTCCCATGAGGGGGGGGCAACCCCGCTCCTGCGTGGGGATCTGACGGGCTCGGACGCCCTCTCCGTCCCCCAGGCTTGGACGTCAGGCAGGCGCAGGTCATCGTCCTGTCCTCAGGCACCAAGTGCATCAGCGGCGAGCACATCAACGACCAGGGGCTGGTGGTCAACGACTGCCACGCGGAGATCGTGGCGCGGAGGGCGCTGGTCCACTTCCTGTACGCACAGCTGGAGCTGCACCTCAGGTGAGCGGGACCCAAGTGGGTGTGGGCGCGTGGCACTCCGGACCCCAGTGCACCGAGCTCCTTGCTCACAGTACTGACTGCCGTGCCTTCCCCAGAAACGTCTCCTCACCAGGACCTTGGCTGTCCCCACACCCCTCGGAGCAGTGCACCCAGCATGCACTGGCACCGGGGCAGGTGGGGGAGGGAAGGGGAGGGAAGGCCCATGAACTGGGCCGGTTCTGAGCCCACGAGGGGGCATTGGAGACACTACCGAGGAGGGCAGAGGCCTGTGCCCGGGCAGGCTGGGGGGCTGGGGCACCAGTCCGGGTCGGGTGGGAGGGCAGGAGGAGCAAAGCGAGTCCCCCCAGGGTCTGGAGGCCAAGCCTTCCCCCCGTGTCCTTCCCACACAGAACTGGAAGTCCTAGGTTGAGGACGAGAATGCAGGGGGTTGTGGGGGTGTCTGTAACAGATGAGCAGTGTCGGGGCGGGGGCGGGGGGCGGGGCTGGGGCACAGAACAGAACTGCCGTCGCCGCGTCCACCTCCCCATTTCACTGCCCCGTCCAGATGCAGGCCTGCTCAGGGCAACGAGGAAAACATGGGAAAATGAGGCACAAAACCAGGCAAAGGCGTCGGCCCAACGGGCGCCTTTCCCGCTGGTTCCTGAGGGTGACGAGGACCCTCTCTCTCGTCCTAGCAAGCGGCGGGAGGACTCGGAGCACTCGATATTCGAGCGGTCCAAGGACGGCGGCTACCGGCTGCGGGACAACGTGCTGTTCCATCTCTACGTGAGCACGTCGCCCTGCGGAGACGCCAGGCTGCACTCGCCCTACGAGATCACAGCCGACCGTAAGGCACAGCCCCCTCTCCTCCGCTGTCCACGCTGAGCCTGCCTGCGCGTGGCCTGGCTGTCCCCGCGGCCCCCAAGCCTAGTGGGAATCGCCCAGATCCCTCAGAGCAGGGCAGCTGGAAAGCTAAAATCAGCTCTTTGGTCACCGTGGGTCTCCACCTCGTTTCAATCAGCAGCCCCTGCCCAGCTCTGCGCAAGGGAGGGGAGGACAGGCGAGAATCACAGAGCGTGAGCAGGTCCGGGAGCCTGTGCCCACCTGTTTGCAGCTTTGCAGAGAATAACGGGGAGCGTATTTATTTACGTGTGACTTAGCCAGTGGTGGTGTCGCCCCAAGTAAAAACCCCCTGCCTGAGCCGGGCAGGACCTGCCCTCCTGGGCGTTTGGTCAGAGCAGGTGCGGACAGCCGGGGTCCACCCCACGGAGGGGACGCTGGGTTCCAGAGTGTGGGGCACAGCCGGCCTCTCGTGTGCGGGTCTGAGGACATCAGCATCTCGGGAAAGTGTTCAGTACCATGCATGCACAGCCCCTGCACGCACGCGCACACACAGACCCCTCCCCAGCGACACCAGGCAGACCGTCTGAGGCAGGCACTGAAATCACACGCGTATATGAGGGATCTGGTCCCGAAAAAGACGCTGACTCATCCTGGGAAACCTTCAGTCGAGGCACATAGAGAAGGTTTATTTTTGGCGTCAGATTTCCCTCCACGCAGCCTGCGTTTGCGTCCTAATTACCAGTGGAAGGACAGAGAAGCGCTTTCTGAACGCCCGCTGCGCCAGGCTTTGCTGAGATAAGGAAGGTGCAGGGAAAGAGCACTTTCGGGAAACCCTACGCGTCTTTAACTTAACCTAGTTCTCTAACACGGACTGCAGCCTGGTCCAGAAAGATCCGTTCCCCTTTCGGCCCGCTTTGCTCCAGGACCTGGCTCTCCTCTCTGGAGAGTGCTCAGGGGTCCCCGTAGTGTGTCACCCCTGTCTCCCCCTGCGGCTGCTGGGACCCAACAGCACAGCTGCGTGGCTTAGAAACAACAGGCATTTGCTGCCCACACTCTGGGGACGGGGAGTGGGGGACCCGGTGTCCGGGGGGAGCTGCTGTGTCCTCACGTGGTGGGGAGGCGAGGGGCTCTGCAGGTCTCCCTCCCAAGGACACTGATCCCATCGGGGGGCCCCTCATGGCCTCACCACCCCCAGAGGCCCCTCCCCCTGACTCCATCCCCTTGGGGCTGGGCTTCAATACAAGAGTTGGTGAGGGACACGCACGTCCAGCCGAAGCCACACCCAGTGGAAAGCAAATGCGACTGAGAGTCAGGGGAAGGGAGCCCCCGAAATACATGGGCCTTTCGGGGAGCCTCCCCTGGGACCTGGCAGGTGGCAGCAGGCACGCCCCCCCCCAAGGGTAGAGCAGGGATCCTTCACTGTCACGCACCCCAGAGAAAGGAGGAGAAACGATGTGGAACAGACTCCTTTCTCCGGGAGCATTCATCAGGTGGATCTGCAGGGGACCCGCTCCCATATGAGACCCTCACTGCGCGCCATCAGACAGCTGCCCAGAACCTTCCGTTTGCTCTCACACGCCTGGCATCACGAAGACCCAGTAGCCCTGGGGTCTGGGAGGAGAGGCCTGGCAGAATGTTCGGGGCCGGCCCTAATTTACCTCATTTACCCGCCTCCTCCTGAGGCCAGGATGGCTGAGTGGGGACGGCCTGAGACCCCCATGTCCCCGCCTCCCTGTGCCAGGCGCCACTGAAGCCCCCCAGCCCCGTTTCCAACTTGCAAAGCCAGTGGTTCAGAAAAACAAACAGATACATCCTCAGAGGCACCCTGGGGCTCACTTCCTGACACAGATGTTTTTTATTTTGTGGTGGTTTTAAGAAGTGGCAGGTGCTGCTAGGGAAGAACATAAAGCATCCCTCTTGCATTTTTACTGCAGACACGCCAGTGGAGATGAGCAGGGTTATTCAGACTGCGGCCCCTGGCACTTCCTCCCGGGGACCGCTGGGGAGGGGGCTCCCAGCCGGAGAGGCACAACGCCTCCCCTCGCCCCTGGGCAATGCCCACTCCGGCCCCAGGGAACCTGCAGCGATTGCCCAGTGCAGGCCTTTGCTTCGGGAGGAGGGCGGGCAGGGGATGCGGGCGACTGGGCCTCTGCTCTGCCAGGGACCCGGTGGTGACGCCAGACGTGCAGGCCTGGGGGCCATCTGCTCCAAGGCCAGCACCTCCACCGCCAGCAGGTAATGCTGGGGAGACCCACCTGGCTCCCTGCTCCTACACGGAGCTCCGGGGTCGCAGCCCCAAAGGCATGGACGCAGATGTGCCGGGTCTACCCCGCACCCGGGAGCCCCAGCGCTGGAGCCCAGACCTCCCCGGCCCCCCCCTCCCCGCACCCACCTGCCATGTCCCTTCGTTTGTCCTCAGCCTCCTCTGTTTGGCAGGGAGCAGAGGTGCCTGTCTGCACAGGCCCAGTGTGCCAGCTCCCCCCACACCCACACCCACAGGCACACCCACGTGAGCACGCACACTCTCCGCAGGTGTGTGGTGCCATCGGGGCCGTGGCCACGCCTGTGACACACTGGGTCTGAGAGCAAGTCCTGGATGCAGCTGCCGACGTCACGCCCCTCCCGTAAAGAATGCGGCGAGCAGGGGAGTTCAGAGAGGGGTCTGGACGACCGGGAAGCCGGTGTCGCCTTCCGCGAGGCCCGGCAGAGAACCGAATCTGACCTGGCGTTTCCAAGAGAGCGCCACGGAGCGATGGTGGCTGTCCCCCAGGGCGCCCGGCCCGGTGGCTCAGGGCTTAGGGCTCTAAGGGCTCGTGACTTCCCTGACCCCGAAGTCCCTGAGGCCCGGGCCGCATCTCAGATGACATGGAGCCCTGTGCTGTGAAGCAACCTCCCCCCTTCGGATGCCCGCTGCTTAAGAAATTCAACTTCCCCAGTTTTCTTTTTTCCTCAAAAACATTCATCTAGATAGAGCGCACTTCTTCCTCCCTAGAGCCTTTAAACATGGAATCAAAACCGATCGGTGTGAGAGGTTTGCAAGGCGTGCCGCCGGCGGGCAAGCAGCTTCCATCGGCTTCTCTATCGGGATCACCGGGGGGTCCCACAGAGGCGGCTTCCTGCCGCCGCTCTTCCCCAGAGTCCCATGTACTCAGGGCCAAGCGGGGACTCCTAACACCTCCCCAGTGTTCTGAGACTGTGCCATGCTTCCAGCTCCGGGACTCAAACCCCCTAACTGGCCGCCTGCCCAGATCGGGTCCACATGCAGAGGGGTCTCTCAGGGTCTGCAGGGGCGATGTCATGTCCCGAGTGGCTGTGGGCAGAGCTGGGCTGGCCCCGCTGGCCGTGAAAGGAGCCTTCGTGGACAGATCCAGGGCCCTCCGCAGGGCTGAGAAGCACCAGCCTCCTGACTCACCAACATCAGTAACACGAATGCCTTTCACGGCGCATCTTCTCAATAACCTGGGAAATTCTGTTCTTACAGCCATTTTCTAGGATTTAACCACATAAACCCTCCCCTCCATCTTCCCCCAAATGCCATGACAAAGACAGGACTGTGTCGTGTCTCACGAGCACGTACTAAGTGCCAGCATGTTCTAAGCCCATCCCATTCGCCGTACACCAGGGGAGCTCAAGAGGCCAGAGCAAAGGCGCATACCAAGTCGGGAAGTCTAAAGCACATTCCTGAAAGCCCCGTCCTCGCGGTTCTGCCCCCCGAGTCACACACACGTGCAACACAGGACACCATCGGTGCAACGCAGAAACAACGCACTCAGATGTGCTCGTGACTGACCACCGTCACGTTCACCGCTGCGTGTTGTAAGACCAAGGACACCCCCATGCCCACACGATGGGGGACGCAGACACTATCACAGTAAATACAGGATCTCGCCGCAGGCGCACCTCCTGGGACGCGCACCCTTTGAAGGTGGCTTGGAAATGAAAAGCTTACCTGTTGCTCACAAATCCCGTCTTCCGTTCCTGTCCCTTCCTCCGCGTTTCCGGCTCTCTTCTGGCCAATGGCATTGAGGCGGCCACATGTCACTCTTTGGGCGCAGCTGTGCTCTCTGGATGGGCTCCTTCAATTGCCACTGACCTCCACTTCCTTCCGATTCTCTCCCAAAAATAAAACGCTCACTCAAAAGCCCTGTAAGCCACATGACCGTCCCTGCTTTATCCTGACATCCGTCTTCACAGGTAAGGGCTGGAGATTGATAAACACTAACGAAGAGTCTGAGGACTTGGAGACCTAGGAGATTAGAATATTCCCGTGGATTTGGGGGTATGTGCATGCATGCCCCCAGGGTCTCCCAGGTGGGCACTACACCACAGCCCGTGCAGGCCCCACCCCTGCAGCCTCCGCAGTTCTGTTCTGCTTCCAGTGCCAGTGCGAGCTCCCTCCCCCTCACCATCAGGTGAGAAAGAGCCAAAGGAAGTGGGCTCCCCAGGACTCAGAACCCCCCACCCCCGGGATGGAGCACGCCGGGGACGGCAGCCTGAGACACAGCCCCGCCAAACCTAAGCGCGCTGCAGGAATGCCTCACGCACCTGGCTCTCCAGGCAAAATTAACCCACCTGAGAACTTTGAGTTCCCTCCTACAAACCAGTTGTTGACTTAAGACAGGACTCCCTGGGGTCAGGGTGTCACTGACTGTAAAGTCGACTCCACAGAAAGTTAGTTGTGCAGAAGCAGAGGGTAAGAATTTAGAACAGCCTTACCACGTAACGGGCAACTTCCAAAGTCTGAGCAGCGACACACAGTGGGAGCACCGAGAGAACGACATGGACGCTGGGATCAACACGAAGAGAAAATATCCCCCACGGAGAATGACACGTTCTGTGACCTGGGAAAGTGCGGGAACTGGCCCTCCACTCTCCCAGTGCTGCCTGCCACAGGAAGTCAACGAGACCAGGAAGACCCCACCTGGGCAGTGTAAAGAGTCAGGTCAAAGCAAACATTTGCTCAAGAATCTTGAGTCATATGAACGATTTGATGTTCATTTTATCATCATCACCATCATCACCATTACTGTCATCATCTTTGTCATTATACCATCTTCTACATCATCATCGTTATCATGTCTCCTCATCACCATCACCATCACCATCTTCACCATCATCACCATCCTCACCATCACCGCCATTATCCTCATCCCCATTATCACCATCACTGTCACCACCACCATCTCTGTCATCATCATCACCGCCATCACCTGCATCATCATCATCATGACCACCAGCATCATCACCAATCATCATCATCAACACCGTCACCATCATCATCACCATCACCTTCATCATCATCATCATCATCATCATGACCACCAGCATCACCACCAATCATCATCATCAACACCATCACCATCATCACCACCATCACCTTCATCATCATCATGACCACCAGCATCACCACCAATCATCATCAACACCGTCACCATCATCACCACCATCACCTTCATCATCATCATCAACACCATCACCATCATCACCATCACCACCATCACCTTCATCATCATCATCATGACCACCAGCATCACCATCAATCATCATCATCAACACCGTCACCATCATCATCACCGCCATCACCATCATCGTCACGAGGATCGTCACCATCATCACCACAGTCATTGTCATCGTCCTAGTACCACGGAAGGTACAGAGATTTGCACCGTCGCCATCACCACCGTGGGGCATCCGAGGCTTGCATCCCCAGGCTCTCTCTCGTCCTTGTTCTTCCCCATGTGGATGACTCACGGATCAGTCAAAACTGGATCTCACCCAGTACCTGGTTGGTGAGGATCAAAAAGCAATCTGAAACCTCTTACAGGTTTACTTTCTCCAAGGAGCACAGCAATCCTCCTTCTACGACACAGACCTGAGGTACAATGGAAACGTAGTCGAAGGACTTCAGTTCCTATAAACAATGAGAAAATAGACTGGAAATTACTTTGAGATCTATAAAAGAAGGTACCCATATAAATCCATGTGTTTTTATTATTTGATGCCTTAAATAATGATAAAGAAGAGAGAAATCCTATTTCCAAGACTTCAAAACTTAAATAGAACATTTTTAAAGAATGTATCTTTAGTATCCATCCATGTTGCCATATGTATGTAAATGTGGAATAACTGCGCTCTATATCATTTGTATGCAAAGCAGTTAACCATTTCCACAGCCCAGACTTAATGTGCAGAACTTTTTTAAAGAAAGAGAGGATAAAGACAATCTTCCCCTTGTCCACGCTAGTTCTCCAGATCAGTGTGGACTACGGGGTGCAGTGTGTGTGTGTGTGTGTGTGTGGAGGGGGCTCCAGAAAAGAAAGCAGAATATGAAATGAAATGAAGGCATGAGGGACCCACAGGAACCCGTTCACAGGCTCCGTCCCATCGTCCCTCACAGAGACCCTGGATGACAGTGGACACCCTGCTGGCCTGCCCACGTCCTACCTCATCCATCCCCACAGCCCGGGAGGCAGGCACCATTATTCGCCCTAGTTGAAGAGGCAATCGCTATGTCACAGTGGTCACGAGTAACTTTTCTAAGGCGAGGGAGCCAGGAACCGACATGGGCAGGGTTAAAAGCTGGAGTGGGGCCTAGAGGACACAGCCCTCAGGCCAGATCCCACCCCCCGCCTTTCTGTGTGGCCCGTTACAAGAAGCCGGCTGGCCTGTCTAGAGGTGGCACCCTGGAGCCCAGCTCTGCACCAGCCACGCCCCCCCTCCCCCCACTGCGGCACTTACCTGTGCTTCCCCAGCCTGGCAAGTGTCCACGCACCGGGGACCCCTCCTCCCACACCATCCCAGGGGGGACGCGCTCTGCACAGACAGGGTCCCCGCCCCTCACGGCCGCCTCTTCCCTCCTAGTGAACAGCAGCAAGCACATCGTCAGGAAGCTCCGCAGACACCTGCGCACGAAGATCGAGTCTGGGGAAGGGACCATCCCCGTGCGGGGCCCCAGCGCCGTGCAGACGTGGGACGGCGTCCTGCTGGGTGAGCAGCTGGTCACCATGTCCTGCACGGACAAGATCGCCAGGTAACGGCCCCCTTGCTCGCCTCTGCCCGGTGGCTGTGGGCCGGCGGGGTCTGAGTGAGGAGGGAACAGAGAAGGCTTCCTGAGGGCGCAGGGGGTCTCGTCCCTCTGCCTCTTTCCCGGGCCGCACTCTGGGCTGCAAGTGCATGTGCGAGCGCGGGCCCGGGGGTGGCAGGCACTCACGCAGAAGCCCGGGCTCAGGTCTGCGCCTCAGCGGCCCGGCTCCACCAGGCTGGCTCACGGGGCCACGGGGAGGCGGCCAGGGCTCTCCAGCCCCACCTCTGCTGAGCGCGGCCCTGGAGGCCACCCCGCACCTGGGCAGCCGGCTCCGCTCAAAGGTCCCACAGCTCTCCAGGGGCCCCCACCCTGGGCCTTCATGCCTCGCAGAGTGCGGGGCCCCCCATCAGATCTCTTACTGTTCCCGAAGCATGACAGACCTGTGATGCCCGCTGGGTGGAAGTCCCCGCCCCCAGGGCAGGAGAGGGTCTCTTGTTAGAAGGAACTTCAAAAGTCCCGCCTTGAAGGCTCTGGCTGGGAACCAGCAGGAGGAAGAGGGATTTATAAAGAGGTACCTCGTCCTCGGGGAGAGCCCCTCACGACCCCACCACCCCCTTCCCGGGCTCCCAGGGATCGCTCCTGTCACTTGGGTGCAGAAACCATCCCGGTACCTGGCGAGAGCGGGGAGGACACTCTGCGCCAGAGTTTGCCCCAACACAGCCGTGAACTGTCCCAAAGGCGCCCTGAGGGTGACCGTGACAATGAGGCTACCGTGAAGAGGGCTTCGGAGCGTCCCTGGACACCTGGTTACGCTCGTCAATCTGTACTCTGTAAACTAAGTAAAAATAGTGAGTTCTCTGTAGACGGGGTCTCGGAGCAAACCCTGTCCCACCTCCAGGCACATCGCTGTTCCCGAGATCCTCGGCCGGACACAGGAGAGCCGGGCTAAGGGGTGGCGGTGAGGCAGAGGCCCAAGGGGAGCCAGAGCAGGTGCAAGCAACGGAGTCGCTCCTGCCACCACCATGGGGGACCCAGAGGAAGGTGGGGGTGGCAGGGTGTCCCCACAGGGCTCGGGGGAGGTGCACCCTCCCAGTGTGGCTCCCAGCAGGTGCACACCAGTGAAGCGGGACTGTCTGCCCGTCAGCCGCTCAAACGGCACATGGCACAGGGCTGGGCGCGCCTACTGGGCCGGCCACCTGCTTTTCCAGGACGTGCGATGCATCTGCCGGGGGCGGAGAGAGACGCTGTTGGGGCAGGCGAGGGGAGGGCGGGCCACCGTCCATGGGCCGGGGACCCAGGCCTGCCCAGGCCACCGCAGGCGCCGCACTCTGCGTCCCTGCCCCCTCACTTCCCAGGCTCAGCGGCAAAGCCGATTCTCCAGGGGATTACCACACAGCTGCAGGAGACGTAGGGCCGGTCACCTCCCTGCTGGCGGTGACTGCGGGGCCGGCAGAGGCGATGGGACAGCCCAGTGACAGCAAACCAAAGCCCTGATCTCTGCCTCAAACCAACAGCCCGGACTCGTCAAGCAGCTCATCTTCCAGCAGAAAACGTGTTCCTCCTTGTAAGAATCTCGTCTATTCGGGGAGCAGGACACGGGGGCAGTTTCCACCCCACAGAACCTCTGGCTGCCGGAGATCACACTGGGCTTCTGAGTTACCTCTCTGAGTCCCTGGAAGAAGGAAGTGAACTGACACTGCGGACATGAGAAGCCGTCGTCCGTGGCCCTTACGTGTCAGCAGAGGGCGAGTTACACCCGGGAAATGGGACGCGCGGCAGGTGTGTCCACGGTGACGCACCTGCTCCGAAGCTGCTTTTTAGTAACATCTCCTGGAGAAACAAGGAGCGGGGGGTTCACGCAGCGTCCTGGGTGCACGTGTGGGGACACTGACCGTCACGGCCCTGGGCAGCCTGGAAGGTCAGCGGTCTCTCCCTGAGCAGAGCTGGGGACTAACGGCCGGAGCCAGGTGGACCCCAGCCCTGTGGGTCTGGTCCCTGCCCTGAGCTCTGGTCCCTATGTCTAGAAGCAGGGCCACCAAGGGGCACACAGGGCCCCCACTTACTCACCCCTCCGGGCCCTCACCCACCTCCCTACTCCTCCAGCCCCATCTTCTCTTCCCCTCTGCCCCTCCCTGTGTCTGCGTCTCCGTGTCTGTCCCCGCCTCCCCCACAGAAAGCGCAGGGAACAGCTTGCTTCTGCACGGAAGGGCCGGGCTCCGGGGGCCGTCTCTCCACAGTGAAGTCCACGTGTGGCTCTCACTAGACCACACTTGCTGGCGCCCCGGCGCATGGGGCCCAGGAGCACCGTGACAAGGAAGGAAGCCCAGGCCCGGTGCTGCGGCGGTGGCTGTGTGGCCCCGCGCCCAAGTCGAGGGTCAGCACCGAGGCCTGAGCTACACGGCGCCGTGGCCGGATCTGAGCGAGAGCGCACGTTGACTCGTGATTAGTCCGCTAGTGTCTGCAACACACATGGTTTGTGCAGAGGCTTGACAAGGGACCACCTGGTGACGTGCGTGTGTGTGTTCTGTGTCCCGTGAGGAACAAAGTCACGCCTAGGGCTTCAGTAACTTTCCAGATAAGGACTCTTCCCGCAGAATCGCAGGGAAAGTGTCCCAGCTCGGAAAGCTGATGCTGCCTGCTGGCACACTCGAGGCTCCACACGGAGAGTGCAGGGGTGAGCTCGGAGACACGCAAGTCACGCCCGCCTCCCAGGAGCCCGTGGCGGGGCAGGAGCCGCCTGCCTCTCAGGTCCGCAGCGCCACATCCCACACGGGGACAGGCCCACCAGGTCCACGCCCGCGAGCTGATGGCTTTCAGGCAACTTTGAACAGCGATTGTCCAACTTCGTTCCAACAAGGGCACTGGCCTCCCCGTCCCTCACGTCACGTGGGTCCCGTGGCTGCCTGCTCTTCCCGCCCTGGCCCAGCCGCCCCGCGAGCGCCACGTCTCATGTGTGAAGAGAGGTGGGCAGGTGCAGGAGAAGGGGTGACAGGGCAGCCCTGGCATCCGAACCCCACAGCCCGCGTGGGTGACATCGTGAGGCAGACAGACGGGGCGCAGGTGACCGGCCGGCAGGGCTGCCGAGGACGATCATCCGTGCACATGCAGAGACACGCGGGAGAACAGCAGGGAAGACAGAGCTGCTCGGACTGCCCCCCCACCCCCAGGAGCTGAGCTTCTGTGCCTCCACGGGGCACGAACAGGTGCGTCCCGTCGGCGGTCAGGAAACACCACACAAACGTGACCTGTCTGTGCCCAGAGCGGCCCCAACGTCCAATGTGAATGGGGCAGCTCGGGGGACCCGCTGGGAACCAGAAGCTGAGGGCCTGCTTCCTTCCAACGGCCCGGCAAGCGCAGGGGTCCGGCCCCCGCCGGCCCCTCACTCTGCCCACCGGCTGCCAATGCTAATGGTTATTTGTGCCTCCAGGAGGCTGCTGGGAGGGGTCATGGCCAAGTCTAACTGCTGACTGTTGTCCCGAGGATCCGACCCCAGGGCTGCTGGGACCCCCGCACCGCGGCCGGGCAGCAGCTCGGGAGGGTCTCTAATCACGGGGGATAGTTGAGCAGCGATGAACCAGAAGCGGTAGGCTGGCGTAAGCTCCTGTCGCATGTGACTTCTCTATATTTAGGTAAAAATAAATGAATAAGATTATATTTTTAATTAAGGTAGAGGAATGCGCCCACTGGACAGACTTGTGCTTCTCTTTGCAAACCCCCGATGTCAGCGTGTAATGAACAGGGAGCCGCCGGTGTCCAAGGATCTCAACAGCCAACACAGCGGCTGCTTCCCTCCCAGAGATCAGGACCAGCACACACGGGTCACTTTTTGGAGCAATGACGCGTAAGCAATATAACTTAGAGCACCACACGCGTCCGGAGCACGACTCCTGAATAACAGCTGACGTCCTCTGACAACGCCAGCGGTAAGACGGGGAGCACCGGTTTACGGCACGTGTTAAGAGCTCGACGTTTTTACGTGGTTTCAAATGAGCCATAAAATATCATGAACACACTTCCTGGCTTCCAGCCACTGGGGAAGCGCACACACCTCCCGACGGCCTTCTGCGCCCTGCGGCCTGGCCTGCAGACCGCCCCCCCTCCTGCCACAGCCTGCAGGGGCCGGGGCCACGCCCGGGGCCAGCGGGGTGACCAATGCCCCTGTTCCCCACAAGGACAGGAGCCTCGGTCAGAGAAGGTCCATCCCCCCACAGCCAGCGAGCCCTCCGGGATTCTCAGGAAATCACACGACTAAGTCTGTCCATCCCAAGAG
>PJEM01012297.1:0-47937 GCA_004023845.1 Helogale parvula | reverse complement strand
GGCTGTTCGCTTCGGTGGGGAGGGGGATGCTGGAATTCCATGGTGAGGCATTACAGTTTGAGACAGTCCAGATTGAGAGTGGGGGTCGTCAGTCCTGGTGGTGCCTGGATCTGTTATCTGGCCTGCAATAAAATGGCCGCTGGTGCTTGTCAAATGGCTCGGGTCATCCCAGGTTTGCAAGTGGGGGTTGTCAGTGTTCACAGCTTTCCTCATCAAAGTGGCCACTCAGTTGCTTTCCCATGGCAACTCTTACAGTTTTTTGTTTAAGTGCAATAAATGTATTCTCCGGCATATGATCGTCTCAGAGGGATTAACCCAATGACTCTCTTTGAAACCACTCTTGGAGGAAGTATTCTGGCAAAAGAAAAAGGCATCCAAAAGATACAAAGAGAAAAGACAGGAACTAATGGTGAGTAAACCTGTACTTGGATTTCACACACATAATTTGTGTGTGTGTGTGTGTGTGTGTGTGTGTGTGTGTGTGTATTGTATCCGGATTCTTTTGCTTTAGCATAACATCTTTGACATTCGTCCATATTATTATAGGTCATCTGTGATACTTTCCATTATTCTAATTTTGGGAGATAAAAAGAAAGAGAGTCAAAAGGGCAAACAACCTAGATTCGAAATACCTGAGCTGAAATTCTGACTCTTTTTAGTTGTATGACTTTGCACAAATGATATAATCTCAGGGCTAGCTGTTTGCACAAATCTCTCTAAACCTCAACTTCCTTAACTTCAAAAGACTGTAAAAATACTCAGCTCATAAAGTTGCTGTCAAGATTGAGATAAAATAAGTGAGAACTTGGTGCCAGACACATAATAGTTGTTCCGGGAAGAAAAAAAAATTCAGCTTGTTCTGTCTGAATACAGCAGGCTAGTCACAGATATTGACTAATTACACCTCCTTAATGAGCAACCGCGGAGGGGATGAGAGGGAGAAACTGTTTTTTGTTTTTGTTTTTCCATCTAACATGACAATGGGAACCTTATGCTCTCTCCTGGAATACAATGTCAAGGTTTAAAAAAAAATATATGTATATTTATACACATATATGAATATATCATATCAGTTTGAAGACAAATGAGCAAGTAATTGAACGTAGAGCCAGAAGCAAGGCTTGGGGAGCAGGAGGGATTCTTGTAAATCTTATCTTTAACTTCATAGTGTCTTTCCTCAGGGAGGATAAAATTAATTTGAGAGATTTAAAGATAGACATTCCTGCTTTGTTAAAATATTGTAATGTTCTTTAGCAAGATTCTATGACTCAAGCAAATATCTTTTTCGTGAGAATAAAGTGGAACCAATATATCTGGTGGCATTAAAATGAAATGATAGACCTAAAATCCCTGTTATTTTTCTGCCTATGTTTCAATCAACTCAGAGAATTTCTTCCCATACACATTAATTATTCCAAGATGTAGAGAATTAAAAATGTAGCAATCATTTCCAATTATCTGGGATGTTCTTTAAAAACTATTGGGCGTGAACCACTGTAAAGAGCTAATTTAGGAAGCAAGGCAGTCTTTGAATACATTGAATACAGACACCTTGGCCTACACTGACATTCTGTTTTCGTCTGGTTTGATGTGACAGTTGAAATTACCATTTAGCTGAGGAATTTCTACACTGGTAATTCTTGGACTGGGCATCTTACAGTGAAAAAAAAAATACTAAAGCAATCATTTTTCTTCTTGTATGAATAGAAAGAGATAATGCAAGTCATTCCTTTTTCTAGTACTTCTTATAGGTTTGACCTTATAGAAATTTAATTATAAAATACATGTATGAACTTTGATGAATCTATTAAAAAGGTGTAGCACAAAGGGTTGGAAGTAATTTCTCTCAAATAAGAACTACAAAGTTAAGAAAAATAAATATGCCATTGACTAAAAGAATACATCTTCATGGTGTTTTTCTTACATTTCATATATATTTATTCATTTATATATAAATAATCCTATAAAATAGGTAGAGTGAGTGTTGTGGTCTCCGCTTTATTTGTAAAGAAATTTGGACCGAGATTTTTTTTTATGTTTATTTATTTTTGAGAGAGAGACAGAATATGAGTCAGGGAGGGGCAGAGAGAGAGGGAGACACAGAATCGGAAGCAGGTTCCAGGCTCTGAGCTCTCTGCACAGAGCCCAACTCTGTGGGGCTCAAACTCACAAACCGCGAGATTGTGACGTGAGCTGAAGTCTGATGCTTAACCAACTGAGCCACCTGGGCACCCCAGACTGAGATTTTTAAGAAGAGTAAGATTAGAAGAGATGATGTTTTTTCCCTAGATGTTATCACTGCCTCATACTTTTGTGGCCCCTTTATCATTTTTGAAGCATTTAGAGACAACTTGCTAAGGCAGAACACTCAAACCAGGTTAATTCACAATGAAGGCAATGAGTTGATTCCCAGCTAGGAAAACCAAGATGACTGAATGCAGACGGAATCAGATTCCACATTATTGCCGTTTCTTGCTTTCTTTCTTGCCTCAGAACTGTCTTCTGTGTGGCTGCCTTTCCCTCCCTCTGCACATGGACTTCCTCCATGTGGCTGAGTAGGTAAGTACAAGCAGCCCCAGTACCACATCCTTCTGGCAGCCACATTACAAAAATGCCAGGGCCAGGGCAGCTGGGCAGCTCAATGGGTATAGTGTCCAACTTTGACTCAGGTCATGATCTCAAGTTGGTGGGTTCCAGCTCCATATCAGACTCTGTGCTGACAGCTCAGAGCCTGGAGCCTGCCTCAGATTCTGTGTCTCCCTCTCTCTCTGCCCCTCCTCCACTTGTGCTCGGTCTCTCTGTCTCTCCCTCTCAAAAATAAATAAACATTAAAAAATTTTTTTAAATGCCAAGGCCAATCTTCTCCATTTGGTCCTGTTGAAAAAAGCCAGGGGATCTCAGCTTGGGTCACTTCCATTTTTTTAAGCCATTCCCTGAGATCAGAATTATAGGAGACTGTGATTGGCATAAGTAGGACTCTGTCTCTCGTGTATAAGTTGGGGATAAAGCACAGGACTGACCATATGTAGAGGAAAGGATATATATATATATATATCCCCAAATAAAAGGACGTTGGCAAATACTCTTTGTCCTTTGTATACTGGCATAGAAATAAGCACACAGGCAGCTTATGGGTTAGATTAGAACATTTAAAAACAGATACATGTATATGTAAGGATTTATTATAAAATTTTTTTCTGGAAATTCAAATAGGTGGGGAAAAGATGAGCTATATAATAAGTGCTACAAAAACTGAGTTGAGGATGTGAAAACATCAGTAATTATTGAACGTAATGAAATGAATGAATGAATGAAGAGGTCTGAGTTAGAATCTCATTTCTGCCACTTATAGCTCTGGGATCTTGGTATAGTTATTTACCTCTCATAACTTCCATCTTCATTTGAATTCTTCATTGGTGGAGGATTAAATGAGCTCTTAAAACTACAGAAGCCACAATGGAAGTATTGACAGAGGACACAAATATATAATAAAATACACAACCCCATATGAAATAAACACAAGGAGTGCATTGGAAAACAGTAATGCTTGTACTTCGTCTTGGTGGAAGATAGGCACACTCACATGTCACTGATTTCAGATTTAAGTCGGTGCAGCCTCTTGCGAAAGTGACTTGGCAATACTTTGTCAAACTTCTACAAATTTTGTACATTTTGCATCCTGATATTTCACATCTATGAATGCAATTTTGATTTAATTATAAAGATCCCTTCTAGCATTGTTTACTAGAACAATTAGAACTGACCACCAACACTTACTAAATGATGGTATATCGATAAATAGAAACACTGGAGTCATTAAAATAAATTCGTAAAAAAATATTTTTTTTACGATGTTCACTGTGTGTTTTGTATTAAAATAGAGAATTTACAAATAGAAATGGAAGTAATTCCATTTCAATAAATAATACATATTTAGATGATTTGTTTTTAAGAGCTGAAGGGTGCACAAGTGTAACACGGACAGCAGCTAAGGACAAAGGCTTCACGATCTCCCCAACCTGTTCATTTCCAAGTCAGATCTTTCTAAAACTCAATTTCCCCTTATTCAAAATGAGTATAACCAGACATACCTTACTGCAAAGCTTTGCACTTTATTTTTTTTATTAAAAATTATTTATTTATTTTGAGAGAGAGAGAGAGAGGGAGAACATGGTGGGGGCAGAGAGATAGAGGGACAGAGAGAGAGAGAGAGAGAGAATCTCAAGTAGGCTCCACACCTAACACAGAGCCCAGTAGGGAGGGTTGACACTACCAACCATGAGATCATGACCTGAGCCAAAATCAAGAGTTGGATACTTAACCAACTGAACCACTCAAGCATCCCAAGTCCAATCTTCTTAAACTTCAATTTATTCTCATTTAAAATGGAAACAAAATTAAAAAAAAATAAAATAAAATGGAAACAACCAAATGTACCTTACTGCAAAGCTGTACACTCTAAATGAGATCACACACCACTGGTGCTTATAATAGTGGCGTGTAGCACTTCAGCACTCAGTATATATGTGTATATATGTGTGTGTATATATACATGGAAAAGTGATACATGCTCCGAGGTCAACCATGGTTGCTTCTGTGTGATTGGACAATGAATTGTTTTCATTTTGTTGCCTTGTTTTCTATAAATTCTTCATAATTCACATGTTAGCTTTAGATGAACACAAAGATAAAAGAGAGTTTATAAAATCTATTGAGAATGTAAAGGAACATTACATAAAGACTAGCGGGAAAGAATCAATGTGAAAACTGTAGTTGTCCTCGGAAGGTGAATTTTTAGCAACGCTTTTCTTTGTATTTTTCTCCATGTTCAGAACTTTTTAAAACAAGCATGTATTTCTTTGTTGGTTTCCTAGTCTAGCTCCTTTTTGCTTCAACCTTTCCATCCTTTCTTCTTCCAAGGTAAAGGTGGGGAGTGGATATATGAAATAATGGAAATCGCTTTCTTTGCCAGCCGTGGGATTCTGCTCTACCTTCTCCACATTGTTTCAAGCACAACAAAGTCAGTGATTACTGTGGGCTAGTTTTTAATTCCCAAATTGGACATGCCATGTGGTATGTTGCTTGAAACATGGGGTCGCTGTGGGACTTAACATCTGAATTTAGGACTTGCCAGAAAATCAGAAACAAATTCTCTCATGAATCAAGACTCCTTTCCGCATGGCACATGTATGATGTTCAGAGCCCAAGCATGTCACTTTGTCTTTGAAGACTGATTATTCTTTTGCCATTTTGTCCATTGCCCTTGTCATGTAAAAAGAATCCAAGAGCGCCTGGGTGGCTCAGTCGGTTGGGCCTCCGGCTTCGGCTCAGGTCAGATCTCACGTTCATGGGTTCGAGCCCCGCGTCAGGCTCTGTGCTGACTGCTAGCTCAGAGCCTGGAGCCTGCTTCTGGTTCTGTGACTCCCTCTCTCTCTGCCCCTCCCTCTCTCGTGCTCTGTCTCTCTCTGTATCAAAAATAAATAAAACATTAAAAAAAAAAAAGAATCCAGACGCTTTTGCACCCTGTTTTTTCCGCACCTGGGGAGGAAACATGTTTACCATTACTGTCATTGTTACATTAAAGTGCATGCCAACGTGTTACTATTTCATCAGGTAGATTTTCTTCTGTAAGATGATCAGCAGTCACTTAACTCCAAAGCACTTTTTAAAAAATTTAATCTTCTTAGAGACCTTAGTCTTCCAAAAATAACAAAGAAATATCCAGGTTTATACAGTAGTAAGACAGAAACACAGGAGTAAAGAAATAATTGATTGTGCTGTAAGTGTCCTGAGGTTCTTGTTGCTAAAGAGAACATTTACATTGGCTGGAGGCCAAGGTAGCTCTCTCTACGTTACTAGTTTTAAAATGTCTTTTGGTTCTTATTAGCTTAAGACCAACAAATTTGCGCCAATTTTCAATTTTATGTTGGATATCTCCACATAAAAGTAGGAAGACTGACTGAAGAAAACCAAAATAGATCCAAACAAAATCCACTAGCAACGAGTATGGAATCCATGAACATCTTGTTTCTTTCTGTTTGCCCTGCTTTCTCCCTTATAATGTGAAAATGGACTAAATGACTCCATAGGAAAGCAGACATTGCCCAGTAGTAGGTATAGGAGTGATTTTTAGCTGTATAGGTGATCCACCATCCCCAACACATGGCCTAAAGGTCTGGATTCAAGGGGATTTTCCTAGCTTGACTTGTTAAGACTGCTTCACAGCAGATGACTTTTGGCCCCAGTGCCTTTACCAGCTCTCAGTTGTACAGCGCCAGGTTGTATGGAGCTGACACTTATTTTGATGTAGTTTGACTCTCTAAAAAAATATTTAAAAGGCAGAATAGCTCAGGGTAAGAAACCTCGAAGTTAGACATCAATGCAGTATTTATCAAACCTGATAAAATGAGTGACAAGATGAATAAGGTCTAGAAATCTGCTGTACAGCATTGTGCCTACCATCAACAATAATTCATCATACACTTCGAAGTGTGTCAAGAGGACAGATCTTGTATTGTGTTCTTTTCACGAAAGAAAGAAAGAAAAAAAGGAAGGAAGGAAGAGAAAGGAGAAGGAAGAAAAGGGAGAGGGGGAGAGAAGGAAAGAAGGAGAGAAGGAGGGAGAGAAGGAGGAAGAGAGGGAAGGGGGATGAAAGGAAGAAAGGAAAGAGAGAAAGAGAGAGGGAGGAAGAGGATGGAAAGGAGACGAGAAGAAAGGAAAGGAAAGGAAGAATGAAGCGGTCTGAGTTAGTCTCAGGTCTGTCACTTACAGCTCATCTTGGGATAATATTTATCTCCAGATAACTTCCATCTTCACTAGATTGTGGGAGGGTTAAATGAGATCACAAGTGTATAAAACACTTAGTAAGCGATATATACAAATGCTCAATAATTACCTCACTTTGACACGATGGTCATGTTACCCTCCAGCTTCATAAACACGGCAAGAAAAAGTAATGTCAGCCAAGTTACAAAAATATCTCCTCCAGCTGGTGCCTTTTTCCTTTAGACTTTGGCAAATATCCTCACACTGGAGAGGGCATGGCACCGAGAGCTCTGGAAACACTACATGACACCAAGAACAGGAAAACTGTCCCCCCAGAATAAAAGACCAGCCTCATTACAGTTAGAACTGTACCTTCGCGGCAAATCATTTCAAACAAAGGAAGGTTATTGGCTGTGTGCCTCTTGCCAAGACTGAAAAAAGCAATCTAGGACTTGGAAAATAAGAAAACCTGTTCACAGTCTTTTCACTTTAAAACTGTTGCTTACTGCATTCGCATGTACTAAACAAACACATTCCTGTTATTTATCCTGAAGAGACGGTTGATTTGCCTTCAGAAAGATGACCGTTCTTAGGACTTCTGACTCTGTTAGGCATGTTTCCACAGGAACCTGTTTTCTTCTCTGTGTGCCCCCCACCCCCCACACTCCCATTGTGGCCTGAGAGCATCCAGAGTCACTGGTCAGAACTAAACATGCATCTGAAATGTAACCCACTGAACTGTTCGATCCTGTTTTGAATTCATAGCCTGTTGCTCCGCGGCAAGCAGCAAGCTCAGGTTCGGGAAGGGAAATGAGCAAACACAAATATTCCTGGCTTCCTTCGGAGCTGAAGAGTTGGACAGGACAGCCAGCTCAGTCACTCAGCCTCAGTGCTCAGTAGCATAAGAACTTGGCCTCTCTCCCTTACTTACACTGCAGCATATATATGAGACTGGAAAACAGATTATTTGATGTCTGCAATGCATAAAAGCAGAGAGTATAGTAATCTATATCCCCAACAGTAGCAATTCCACAGATTCAAAGCAATTTCTAGAAGCAGGGGTGGGGAGGGGTGGATGGGAGGGAGGAATAATGCATCCTCAGGATTTTGTTGCTAGTGTTTGAGGCTGGTGGGCATCTGTTGGTTTGTACTCACTATTTGCACTTCTGCACGCTATGTGGGGAAAGAGAATGCATTATATACGTTTTTTGGTACCTTTACATGATCTGTGAGGAAAGATCATCTGTGGAAGTTGATATTTTAGGAGTCCAAACTGAACAGTGTGGGGATTTCAGATTTAAATGCCTGCTGGGCCACCTGGGTGGCTCAGTCGGTTGAGCATCTGGCTTCAGCTCAGGTCATGATCTCATGGTTTGTGGGTCTGAGCCTATGTCGGGCTCTGCTGACAGCTCAGAGCCTGGAGCCTGTCTTCAGATTCTGTGTCTCCCTCTCTCTCTGACCCTCCCATGCTCACGCTGTCTCTCTTTCTCTCTCAAAAATTAAAAAACATTAAAAAACATCTGCAGGACCAAGCAGATGACCTGACGACATAAAGCAGACCATGTGTGTGCATTTCCAGTGGTTTGTTTCATGATGATGCTTTAAGCATTATTATTTGACAAAGTTACGTTCCGTTTACATGTAAAGGTGTAACAGTGCTCTTTACCTCCACCAAAATATGGGTTAGCTCCCAATTTGCTCATCCTTCTCCTTCTTTCTTTCATTTTCTCACTTTTGGAAGAGACATAGAATGTAATAACTACTGTATTTCCTCTTATTTATGTTGTAAGAAATCCACGGCTCGTATATGATGACAAATCACAACTGATACCGGTCAGTGCGTGGGAGACAATAAGACCGTGGCCACCTGCAGAGAACACGCCTCATGCTGTGGACTGAATTGTGTCCCCACCCAAATTCATATGGCAAATCCCTAACCCCCAGAGTGATTGTTTTGGGGAGATAAGGCCTGTAGGAGGCAATTAAATGTGAAGGTCATAAGGGTGGGGCCTTAACGAATTAAGCTTAGTACCCTTCTAAATAGAGGCACCAGAGGAAGCTCTTTCTCTCCTCTTCCCAAGTGCACAAAGAAAAGGTCCTGTGAGCACAGAGCGAGATGGCCTACAAGCCAAGAGAAAAGGCCTGAGCATGAAGCCTGCCCTGCCTGCACCTTGGTCTCCGACTTCTGGCCTCCAAAACCAGGGGGATACATTTCGGTTGTTTAAGCGGCTCAGTTTATCGCATTTTGTTCTAACAGCCCCATCAGACTAATGCACCTTGTCTAAGTAGGCAGCTGCTTCTTAGTGACAGATACTATTACCAGGCAAGAGGGAGCGCCAAGGATAGCTAGATTTTCCATTTTGCCCATAAGACAGAAACCTAGATTTTTACATGAAAAATGTCCTGGAAAAAATTAATAATGTTTATTTAATTTTTGAGAGAGAGAGAGAGACAGATCACGAGTAGGCCAGCAGAGAGAGAGGGAGACACAGAATCCCAAGCAGGCTCCAGGCTCTGAGCCGTCAGCACAGAGCCCGATCGGGGCTTGAACTCACGAACTGTGAGATCATGACCCGAGCTGAAGTTGGACGCTTAACTGACTGAGCCACCCAGGTGTGCCAAGTCCTGGATTCTTAAATGTTAAGTAATCCATAAAAGCTCTGAACACTGTGAAGATATGAAATGATGTATATAAAGTGCTTCATTGCAACATTATTTGTAAAAGTAAAATGTTAGAAATAACCTAAGTGTCCATCAACAAGAGACTGTTGAAATAAATAGTCAAACATTTGTGAATGGATTCAGAACTAGGATAGCCTTTCTTAACAATGTTTTACAATGCCCTCTTGCAATGAATTCATTAATAATATAATCTCCAGACACAGTTTTAAAAAAATTAATCAAGGGTCTTAACTCACATATGAAAACTATGTAGTTTTTAGCTAATTATAAAATACAGACTTCAATGTAGAGGGGTTCAGACTCCGCTACTCTAGATGATTAACAGGATGATCAAGGGAACCTGTCCATAGAACCACTGTGAATGCAACGGTTAGAAATGCAAACCAACACAGCATGTTGCCTTGAAGGAAGCTGTGAAGAAAGAGACGTATCCTCCATCTCCATTTCCACGGTCTGGCGATTTCAGTGTAAAACACGTTTCATGTTTCTAGGTAAACTAGAAGCAAGTTCTAAGCTTGCATAATTATAAACAATCCTACAAATGTCCAGTGGTGCATTTGAAAAAGTTGCATAGCCTACGGGGGGAACCTTCATCGGGTCATGCACTGCAGCATGCCTAGCGTCCCCACTAAGTGCCGGTGTACCCCTGATCTCTGTGACAGCCAACAACACCTGTGAAAACTTCCAATACACTTTCAAGTTTATGGGCAGTGTTGTCTTCATTGAATGGTTCAGGCTGAATGTTTCACCCCCATTCATATGCTGAAGCCTTAATTCCCCATGTAATGATATTTGGGAGGTAATTAGGTTATGCAGGTGGAGGTCTTATGAAAGGCTTAGTGTCCTTATAAGAAGAGACAAGAGACTGTTGTTCTCTCTCCCCTCCATGTGAGGACACAGCAAGATGGCGGCCATCTGCAAACCACAAAGAGGGCTCTCATCAGACACCAAATGTGCGTGCACTTTGATTTGGGACTTCCCAGCCTCCAGAAACTGTGAGAGAGGAGCGTGTGTTGTTTAAGCCACCCAGTCTATGGTATTTTCTTACAGCAGCCTGAGCTGACGGAGCTATCGAGAACAATGGGGACAGATCATTTCTCATGTTTCTTCCTGCTCTTCAACATGTAAGAAATCTACGGAAATGACTACAGTGGATGGGTAATTAGAGGTACAAGTTCATAGTAAATTCAGGTCGAGATGCTTCTAATAGCCTCTCTAGAGAAGCGACTGTTTTGTGAGATTTCAGGTCTCTGCAGAAAGACAGAACACACGTGGGATGAAGAATAGGAAATTAGTCATGGAGGGTGGGGTGGACGTACAGGGCGGGAGCTGAGAGCACACTGCTCGGAAAGAAACGTTGCCAGGTCCTAGGTGTCTGGAGAAGCTCTGGGTTTTCCTGACGCCGACACTGCACACCTTCTGAGGGTTAGCTATAGGATTTTGAAAAATGGATGATCTCAAAGGCCTGCAAAGACGCTAATGCTGATGTTAGACTGAGGTCATGGGCCAATACCCAAAGGAACTGATTCAGGACTGAGTGAAAAGTCCCATTTTCATCAACGTCTTTATAAAAATAGCCTCTGATGAGGAACACCTGAGTGGCTCAGTCAATTGAGTATCAGACTTCAGCTCAGGTCATGATCTCACAGTTGGTAGGTTCGAGCCCCACATCTGGCTCTGCGCTGTCAGCACAGATCCTCTGTCCCCCCCTCCTTGCCCCTCCCCCACTCTCCCTCTCTCTTTCTTTCTAAAATAAGTAAACATTAAAAAATACCATCAATAAACCTTAAAAATTAAGGGTTCAACAGTTATTCATTCTGCCTCTTTTTTTGGCAAATAATACTTTCATCAAGAGTCCTTAATTATTGGTTGCTTTAAAAACAAGCAACGAAATGTTTCAGGTGCAATGACTGAGGCCACATCTGGATCAGCTCGTCTCAAGATTGCTGCTTGCACCCTCCCCGCTCCCCGGCCATTCCCTCATGTGTGTGATGGCTAATGAGCTTTAAAAATACATTGCCCCAATTCTGCATTCCCTCCACAGGTTGTGATTATAGGAATAATCTTGTCAGGGCGAAGTAGATGTTCCTTCCACACCCGCTCGCCCACCCCCTCTACTTCCATGGCAGTCAGCCCTCCTCCTTCTCTAAAGTTTATCCCAAAGTTCTTCATCATCTGGAAATGGAGTCAGGGCCCCATGCAATTGTTGTGCATGAAGGAGCATGTTTTCAAGATAGGAAGGATCCAGTTAAGAAGACAGATTGCATGCAAACACGGGAGAGAAGGTGTAGTCGTTAGTGTCAGGTTTCTGAGAAGATGTGGGAGGATCATCGAGTAAAAGAAAGGATCACAAAAAGAAGTTAGAATATTTGAACCTAAGTTGGCCATTGTCCATCTTCTCTTTTTAGTTTTCAACAATTTCAAGAGTGTTCCTACTCTGTTTTGCAATGATCCAAGGCTAGATTGGAGTCATTAATAAAATCTTATAGCTCTCATTAAATAATTGGGAATGCAATATTCTCCTTAACTTGTGTGGGATGGATTTTATTATAATAGACACAGTTTATTATAATTAGACTCATAATGTCTGAACTTTTAAAACAAAATGCTAAGCAAGATCAAATAGAAAACACAAAGAAGCACTTTCCACCCGCACCTCCGCAACCCTGCCCCACCTGAATACCAAAGATTGGTGACTTTCCAGTAGATAGGATGGAATGAGACGTTCACAGTTACCTCAAAGGTCTGCCTCCAGCAGTCTTGCTTCCTGAGGTGACCCTGAACAGTAAGGTCGAGTCTCATGGGGTGTGAGATGACCAGACACGTTCTTTGCCTGCCTCAGTGTGGAGTCTGCTCTGTCATATGAGTCTTCAGTCCACATAGGTTGTTGTGTAAACCCTGACTCAAGTTTGTCTATTGAAAATTTCTGTTACACATTCATTTCACAAGAGACCTCTGAGTGATGTCCCGGGCTTTGGTGTGGTGTGTGGGTTACCGATGCATTTGCCAAGGGGAGACCTGGGCTGGCCGTGGTCCCCTCTCCTGCATTGCTACACCCAATGCACCCACAGGAATAAATATCTCCTGCCTCAGAGGCTAATGCTGTTTTGTAAAACAATCTGTTCTCATTTGCATCCTCTTTAATCCTTCTTCTTTTGAGTAAACCAATTTTTAATTAACTTCAACCAACCCATATTGGATACTAATAAATGTAAGGTATTGTTATACGTACTACAAGGAACGTAAGTCACATTTACTGAGCTGCTGGTCCCTCAAGGGCACAGACCATGTCTTATTATCCTTGTATTCTGCATAGTGCCTGGCGCAAAACAGGCGCTTCATAAATAGAACTTGAACCAAACCAAATGAATGTCTCAGCTGTCATCTGTAGGTACTCATTATCAGATAAAAGGGGATAATGCAGAAATTAATTAAAATCAAGGAAGAATGTACTAAGTCTACAATACAGGGGCAAACAAAGTGTTGTGAAGAATAACAATAGAGCAATAACATATTTTAGGGGTTAATTAAAAGGAACTTCATGGAAGAGATAACAATTAATGTGATCCATGAAGAATGCTGGTGTCATGTGGAAAAAATAGAGTTAAAAATCAGACAAAGGACGTTCGAGATGGAGGGAATGATATGAAAGGAGATGCTGAGGCTTTGAGAGATGCAGAGGATCAAGCATATCTAGGTGACATTACGTAGTAATTACACCTACAGGCTCAGGGTTCAAATCCCTGTGCTGCCACAGACTGAGTAGCTATAGTCAAATTAATTAAGTTCTTCTGTGCTTCAGTTTCTTCAACTGCAAAATGATGATAATAATAGTATTCTGCTCTGTAAGTCACCGAGAGGCTTAAATTTATTCCTACCCTGTCTGGCACAAAGTAAGTATTCAATAAATATTATGTATTATTGTGACTAAAGTAGAAATTAGAACACTGGATAAATGTTACAAAGCTGCTTTTCAATTTCAGCGATTCCACCGTGTAGGAATATCATCTTGGGAAGTCTTACTCACTTAACACAAAGGTATATGTTCATCAGTTGCCCTCATGGGGACTTCGCTTTTTCCTCTACTAAACAATAGGTTTGAGGGGCGCCTGGGTGGCTCACTTGGTTAAGCGTCTAACTTTGACTCAGGTCATGATCTCGTGGTTCGTGGGTTTGAGCCCTGAGTCGGGCTCTGTGCTAACAGCTTAGAGCCGGAAGCCTGTTTTACATTCTCTGTCTCCTCTCTCTGCCCCTCTCCTGCATCTCTCTCTCTCAAATATAAATAATAAACATTAAAAAAATAAACAAGAGGTTTGATAAGATTGTCACTAAGTCCTTTTTAGCTCTAAAATTCTATGAGTGTGTTTGTCATACTTCCATGAAAACGCTCGATAACTATGGGAGCACTGGAAGGAAACAGAGACGGGAAAGAGAACGCCCATGTACGGGAGCTGTAAGGACCACAGGCAAGGGAAGTCAGCATTACAGGGAATGGAGAACTCCTGTCGGTTCTGAATACAAGAACAAGCTGTTAGGCTTCTAGTTTGATGAGAGGATTTCAGGAATTCAAAGGCATTTATGAGAGCCATCTAGTCCCCTTACTGCCACCAACCACCCCTGTGGAAATGATTTAATCCAGGGAGGACCCGGCTTATGATCTGTTGTGTCAATAAATCACTGCTAAATAAGCAAGTTATTTAAGAGACCCAAATGTATGTGTGTGCAAACACAGGCTTCAGCAAGCTGGAAGAAGGTGCCAGGGACTAAGGTGCATAAATCCAGGCCACAGCGAGGGAGAAACATGGCAGGCACACGGAGGTCACAGAAGTGACCTTGGAGTTCTTCAGAGACAGCACCGCCCTGACTCTGAAAGTGGGCAAGACGTAGAAGCCATCTCCGGATGGGATGTGGAGGCCACAGGGTGCTGTGCCCCAGGCTGACAGTGGGTCCCCAGTTGGCCAGGGCACACCTGTCCCCAGACACTGGGTGGGGCAGGAGTCTCCCTGACACTCCCGGCCCCAGAGGCAGAAAGGCAGTCGGGGCAACGAGATAGACAAGGAAGCTGCTGGAAGGTGCCTGGGGGATGGGCCTGAGCTGGAAGAAAACTTGACTTCCTGGAGGGGATAAAGGAGTCAGTGTGACTGGAAGGGCGTGCCTACAGGCGGATGAAGCTGGAGGGGCGGGGAGAGGGAAAAGGTAGTTGGAGGGCACGCTGAGGATCCTGGATTTTCTTCCATGCACAATGAAAAGCCACTGAAGTGTGTGTGTGTGTGTGTGTGTGTGTATGTGTGTGTGTGTGTTTAATGTTATTTATTTTGAGAGAGAGACAGAGAATCCCAAGCAGGCTTCATGCTGTCAGCACAGAGCCCAATGTGGGGCTCGATCTCATGAACTGTGAGATCATGACCAAAGCTCAAATCAAGACTCAAGAGTAGGATGCTTAACCTACTGAGTTACAGGGCACCCCAGAGTGTTTTTAATGAGCGAACGTTATGGTATCATTTCCATTATGTATGTATCACTCTTACTGCTGTATGGAGGAGGGGCAGGCATGAAATCAGCGAGGCAGTTGGACAGCTGCAGTTTGAGAGATATGTTACAGATGGAATCTGCTTGTTGGGAAAGGGAACAAGCACTCAGGGTCATTCTTACAGAGTAATACAATTTAGAACCGAAGGGAACTCCAGGGAGAGAACTGATTTTCTACACGTTCTTTAGAATTGAAACTCGGTTTCAAGTGAGATTTTATTCAAGAATCCAACAATCCAAAGTTTGGATGAAGCAGGAGAGAGGTAGGAAACTCAGAATCCACCCTAAAACTGGGCCACCAGCTTTGTCATAGTGGTGGCTCCTCCAGGGCTTAGGAAGAACGTGGCCTACAGCTTAAAAACCGTGTTATAACCATTTACTGGAACCATCTTATTTTACAGCTACATTAATTCAACAAGTGTTTCTAGCGCATTCCCCCTCTGCCACGCACCGTGCTAAGCTCTCATAGAGCTTTATGTTTTAATTAGATAAATTAGGTAAAAAAAGAGCAAATGAAAACATCAACAAGATAGCTAGAGAAAGCAATACATGCCTTAAAGAAGTAAATATTTCACGGAGAGTAACCTGGAAATGTCCACTTTAGACTGGGTGGTGGGAGACAGACTTTTCAGGAGGTGACATTGAGCTGGGTCTTTTGTGGTGGATACAAGTGCAAGTCTATGGATGTTTAATACCTTTTGAATGTCTGCCTAGATTTTGGAGAATTTCTCATCTTATTGCACTTGTCCAAGGTAAAAGTGAAATATCTACTTTGTCAGCCTCCCTGTGACCGGAGAGCATTCTTGTGACATAAGCTTCTTGGAACAGATGTACTCTGTAGTGTAGGCAGCTGACAATTGGCTTTTTAAATTATAATGTACATTCTTGACATTAACCTTTTGATCACTGAGGCATCCAGTTCAAAGACATCCATCTTGAATCAACACATTGCCAGCTACCCAACTAGATAAAAGAGCCAGGCCATTCTATCCATGAGGTTCCCCTTTTTAGAAAGTTCTGATTGGACTTATGGCACCTGGCTGGCTCAGTCAGTTGAGCATGGACTTCAGCTTAGGTCATGATCTCGCAGTCTGTGAGTTTGAACCCCACATGGGGCTTGCTGCTATCAGTGTGGAGCCTACTTTGGCTCCCCTGTACCCCTATCTTTGACCCTCCCCAGCTTGTGCTCTCTCAAACACAAATAAGCATTTTTAAAAAAGGAAAGTTCTGGTTGACGTAAATAACCGATGGTTTAACCACTCTCTTTTCCCTTCCCATACTTTAGTCTCCACCCTTCCATTTTATGTTCATCAATAAGGAGTGAATCCACCACACCCCAGATGGCCCACAGTTGACTTGAATAAATGCAGGACACTGGGTCCACCCTCTCTCTTTGTCTCTCTACCTGTGACCTCACAGTGTTACCTCGGGTGTGCTGTGTATCCTCTAGGACTGTAACAAACAATGTTTTTTCAAAGTTCTCTGATGGTTGCTGCTTACCTGTATCTTGCAGTCATAAGAACCACAAGAGCCAGTGCAGCCACAACATTGGCTCTGGTCAAGGAAGGGTCTATGGGGGCTCTCCACAAGTTGTGCAAGCTCAAGTGACTGCCCCCAGCCACTTCTAGCCTGTAGCATCACTATTGGCAGGCCAAGACAAAGATGAAACACACCCACTAGAGATCTGACTCAGAAAACCGTGACCTGAAAGGGAGTGGTAAGTTTGAAGCATTCCAGGAAGGTGGCTGACATTCACAACTGAGGCAACAACAGATGCTGGCGAGGATGTGGAGAAAGGGGGACCCTTTTGCACTGCTGGTGGGAATGCAGACTGGTGCAGCCACTCTGGAAAACAGTACGGAAGTTCCTCAAAAAATAAAAATAGAACCACCCTATGGTCCACCAATTGCACTACTAGGCATTTATTCAAAGGATACAAAAATGCTGATTCAAAGGGGCACATGCGGTCCAGTGTTTATAGCAGCACTGTCAACAAGAGTCAAAGTATGGAAAGAGCCCAAATGTCCACTGACTGACAAATGGATAAAAGACGTGATATGTGTGTGTGTGTGTGTGTGTGTGTTTCTTCAAAAAGAAATAAATCTTGCCATTTACAACAACGTGGATGGAACTAGAAGGTATTACACTAAGCAAAATAGACCAGTCAGAGAAAGACAACTATCATATGATTTCACCCACATGTGGAATTTAAGAAACAAAACAAATGAACATAAGGGAAGGCAACCAAAAATAAGATGAAAACAGAAAGGGAGACAAACCATAAGACACTCTTAAATACAGAGAACAAACTGAGGGTTGCTGGTGGTGAGGGGGATGGACTAAATGGGTGACGGACGTTCAGGAGGGCACTTGTTGGGATGATCACTTGTTGTTAGATGTAAGAGATGAATCACTAAATTCTACTCCTGAAATCATTATAACGCTGTATGTTAACTAACTTGGATTTAATATAGAAAGAAAGAAAAAAAGAAGGGAAGGAAGGAAGAAAAAGGAAAGAAGGAAGGAAAGCATTTCCAGAAGGCTGATGGATCCTGCTTGAGAACCAAAAGGTAAAAGAAGGTGACATTCCTAGTGGGAGCATCCCTTGCCCAGCATCATAGCATGGGCTGTGGCATCACGCTTTATG
The DNA here is from genome assembly GCA_004023845.1 of Helogale parvula. Taxonomy (NCBI): domain Eukaryota; kingdom Metazoa; phylum Chordata; class Mammalia; order Carnivora; family Herpestidae; genus Helogale; species Helogale parvula. The sequence continues at coordinate 30,314 of PJEM01012297.1, read as the reverse complement.
GTAGCACCAGTCAGATTTCCACTGGAGTAGCTGCCTACGGTATTGTTCAAGCTGCCTCCTAATTCATCTGCAGATTCTGGGAGCCCCTAATCTGACTTCATATTGCTTTCCTGTTTGAACCAGCTTCAACGAGTTCTGTTCTCTGTGACTTAGAATCCCAACCGAAGCAGTAACTGATCCTAGGAGTGTCAACTGTCAGCAGGTCTTCAAGGAAATGGGCTCCAAGGATGACGGGGTAGTCTGGTTGCTTCTGAGCTGATGAGCTTATGGAAAGAGAATGAGTTCAAAGGCTTTATGTTCCCAGGCTAAGGCATAATCAGAAAGCCAGGGAATTTCTCGGATTTCTAAGGCAGTACTGAAAGAATAACTGATCTTTGCTGCAGACACGGGGCTGAAGTAGCCAAAAATCAAATGAAGGTTTGAGCCCAAGGCTTGCCCAAATTCAGAGTGACAGAATGACATCTCTAAAATAGCAGTGCAGGAACCCCCAGCTTCCGTTCCTCCCAGAAGATAAACAATTAGATAGCCATCCATGAACATAAACGGCTTTGAGAGAGCTATGGAGTCCACTGAAGAAACATCAGCAGCTCGGCGGAACAAAACACGTGTGAGAGGAATTGCACACAAAGGGAAGGGAGACGGCTTCACTTTGCCTGCATCCTCCCCCCCCCCCCCCCCCCACCACGGTGGCCCAGCTCAGCACCAAGAAGGAACCCTTTTGCTAGCATCTTCCTCACAAGAAAAAGAAGAGGGGTGAGCAACCAGCTTCCCCAGTGTTTTGGGTTCCACACACAGATCCTACCAGCCTCTTGTGTCCCTCCCTGCTCTCTTCTCCCTGTCCCATCCCCTACTGCCACCAGGTAGCTGGTTGCAGCCTCTATGAGTGTCCGTCAGGCTCCTGGAGGGGGTCCTACGGTGCACGTGTGCATACCATATACTCTGTCACCATCACTGCGTGCTCTGGTCTCTACCCACTGGACACGGAGGTACCACTGAGGACCCCAACCCGTCCCTCTAGACACTGTAGACACCCTAGAGCACTTCCCAAGGACCACACAAGTGGTTCATGCAGTGGACCCCAATGACCTGAGCCAAAGAGACATCGTGTCCTCAGACCTGGGTGGCCACGTGCAGTCATATTTGGGACCCAGCACTAACAGGGCTGGGGTTGAAGTATCGCCAGTGTAAAAACTGCAGCACCTTTTCATGATAGAAAAAAATATAACAGAAGGGAACTTCCTTGACCGGATTAACAGCATGTTTGAAAAACCTATAGCTAACATCATACTCAGTGGTGAAGGACGCAATGCTTTTCACCTAAGATTAGAAACAAGGCAAAGATACCACTCTTTCATCACTGGTATTTAACATTAACGTTAATGTGAATGTCCTAGCCAGAGCAAGAGGTGATAAAAATCAAATGAAAGGCATGGAGACCCCAACAGAATAATTAAAATTGTTCTTACTTGAAATAAGGATCATGTAAGTAAAAAATCCTGAGAATTTCCAAGGAAACCACCAGAATTAATAAATATGTTTTATGGGATTGTAGGATGAAAGTTCAATATTTTAAAAAATTAATTGTATATCATAACACTAGCAATAAACATTAAAAACTGCAATTTACAAAGTATTTGCTCATGCATAAAAAAGAACAGCGATGGGGTGCCTGGGTGGCTTAGTTGGTTGAACGTCCAACTTTGGCTCAGGTCATGATCTCATGCGTCGGGCTCTGTGCTGACAGCTCAGAGCCTGAAACCTCCTTCAGATTCTGTGTCTCCCTCTCTCTCTGACCCTCCCCTGCTCATGCTCTCTCTCTCTCTCAAAAATAAATAAAACACTTAAAAAAAAAAAGAACAGCAAAATACCTACATAGATTTAATAAAGGGCATGTGAGTCCTCGTACCCTAGAAACTATAAAACAAGGTAAAAAGAAATTAAAATCATATAAGTAATGGAGATATATGAAATGTTTATGGATCAGAAGATATTTTAACTATTTTAACTATTAAAAGATAATGTTGTTAAAATAACAATCTTGCCACTATAGATTTATGCAGTTGAAACCAAAATTCTAAGAAAATTTAAAAAAAAATACTAAAACAGGGTTGTGTTGGAGAAAAGCTACACTTACATAGAATAAGGAAACAGAAAAGGCAGTCCAGAAACAGACCTATATTTTAAGATCAACAGATTGTTGACTAAAGTGCTGTGATAATTAGAAGAAAAGGTAGTCTTTTCAAAGTGATGTTGTAACAATTGTATACTTCTACAGAAGAAAATGACTTTGGGGCACTTTGGTGGCTCAGTTGGTTAAGCCTCCAACTTCAGCTCAGGTCATGATCTCGCAGGTCATGAGTTCGAGGCCCACATCAGTCGGTGTGCTGACAGCTCAGAGTCTGGAGCCTGCTTTGAATTCTGTGTCTCCCTTTCTTTCTGCCCCTCCCCTGCTTGCTCTCTGTCTTTGTCCCTCTCAAAAATATATAAACCTTAAAAAAAAAAAAGGAACTTTGACCTCTACCTTACACTATACATGAAGGTTAACTCAAAATGAATCATAGGCCTAAATGTAAAAGCGAAAACTACTGAATTTCTAGAAGTAAATGCAGGAGAAGATCTTAGTGAAATTGGATTAGTCATAGATTTCATAAATGGACACCAAAACTACAGACTATAAATGGAAGGGAAACAAAAGGTAAAGGTAAAATGTGGCAACAACCCCTGCAGTCTAATAGAATTTACTCCTGTCAGAATAATTGTTTTTATTGTGGTAAGAGCATAAAATTAATTATCTTAACCATTGTTAAGTTTACTCTTTAGTGATATTAAAATACTTTCACACTGTTGTGCAATCATCATCAACATCCATCCACAGAACTCTGTAAATCTTCTCAAATAAAAATGGATATCCATTAAATACTAACTCCACATGCTTCTTTTTTTCCATCCCTGGAAACCACCAATTCCCACATTTCTGTGCCTGTGAATTTGACTAATCCAGGTGCTTCATATAAGTGGAGTCATAAAATATTCTTCTCTTTGTGACTGGCTTATTTTATTCAGCACAATGCTCTTCAGGTTATCCATGGTACACCATGTGTCAAGATCTGATTCATTTTTAAGGCTGAATAATATTCTATTATAGGTGGATTTTATGTATTTGGTTTATGCATTTGCTCATGAACAGTTGTGTTGTTTCTACTTTTTAGCTATTGTCAATAATGTTCCTATGAATATGAATATACAAATATCTGTTTGAGACCATGCTCTCAATTCATTTGACTGGGTATTTGATATACACCCAGAAATAGAACTGCTGGATCATATGGTAATTTTATATTTATCTTTTTTACTTTCAGAATAATTTTAAATGAATAAAAATTAATACATCCAATTACAAAAGAAACCAAGTATATTGAAATAAAATTATTAAAATATTTAAACATAAATATGTATTATAGTAACATTTTTTATTACTATATTATAAAACAAAGAAAATACATTTGAAATGTAAGCCAATTATAGTTATTTTTAACTATTAAAAGATAAATTCAGATGAAAACTGTACTTGCTAAGTTTGAATAAGAACATCACTGTAGAACTGTTGGTGGGAATGTAAACTGGTGCAGCCACTCTGGAAAACAGTGTGGAGGCTCCTCAAAAAATTAACACTAGAACTCCCCTATGACCCAGCAATAGAGCTGCTAGGAGTTTACCCAAGGGATACATGAGTGCTGATGCGTAGGGGCACATGTACCCAATGTTTATAGCAGCACTTTCAACAATAGCCAAAATATGGAAAGAGCCTAAATGCCCATCACCTGATGAGTGGATCAAGAAGATGTGGTATATATACACAATGGAGTACTATATGGCAATGGGAAAGAATGAAATATGGCCACTTGTAGGGAAGTGGATGGACCTTGAGGGTGTCATGCTAAGCGAAATAAGTCAGGCAGAGAAGGACAGATACCATATGTTTTCACTCATAAGTCAATAGGAGAAACTTAAAAGAGGACCATGGAGAGGGGAAGGGGGGGAAGGAGTTAGGGAGAAGGAGGGAGGCAAATTATGAGAGACTCTTGAATACTGAAAACAAAATGAGGGCTGAAGAAGTAGGGAGAAAGGAGAAAGGGGGTGATGGACATGGAGGAGGGCACTTGTGGGGAAGAGCACTGGATGTTATATGGAAACCAATTTGACAATAAACAAGAAAAAAAAAAGAACATTACTGTAGAGTGACTTCTGTTAAGAGAATATACATGTCATGCTGACATATAACTCATTTTGACAGTTTAGTGGTTATAAATGTTAAAAATCTCAATTTGCAAAGCATACTTTTGAAACGAACTAATGTTTCAGAGCTCATTTTATAAGGCTAAAGTAAAACTGTTTCAGGAGACACCAGAATTCTCTAAAGCTTGAATTACTTCAATTATAATGCGTTATTTTTGTCCAAAGATCAATAAGTACATTTTCAGATAGGTAAATATCCTCAAAATAGTTTATGTCAGAAAGAAAAGAATTATGTATTTATGAATATATTTTATGTCATCAAGATGGTGGGCATTTGAAAGGATCCTAAAGTGTTCTAAGGGGTTCACAGATTTCCTTATTCAAATCTAGTACTGGGAAATTTTCTATTTCAACTCCATTTTGGAAACATACTTCATTCAGTAATTGAAAGTTCACAAGGATGTTGGACTGCACTGTATTCTTTCATACTAACAGCATGGCCTAGAAAATTCATCATGTTTTCTTCAGTTGTATTCATAATGGTGACTTTAAAAACTTATTTATACAATTTTAATTTAAAAACTTATTATACAATTAAGTATATCTGCCAGGTAAGCTAATGTAGGTATAAAATTCTTTATTTCACCATGTTCCAAGAGTGTGTTTCCCTTTTCTTTTAGCAAACACAAAACTTCTACCCTTAGTTCAAACAAATACTTTAAGACTTGTCCTCTTGAAGGCCAGTGAACTTTGTCACCTATAGAAATCACAAATATTTTCATCTTAAGTAATAGTTGTTGCACAGATCTTGCAATATTGTTTAGACTCATCACTATTTCAAAATTATGTTAGTGATTAGACCTGCTATTAGATCATACATGTTCACAGTTCTCCCTTCCACAGATGCTTGTTTGACCAGTCTGCCAACCCTCAAGAGACAGGGTCAACTGGCCATTCAGGCCAAAATATTGAGATGACTTGTTTCCATATTGGTGATCACCCATGTGTGTTGACTCTTACTTTTTCTTATTTGTAGTTATTTGTTGACAAATAACTGACTAGCTCCATGAGAGTGTAGACAGAGCAAGTTTAAATATCTCATGGATGAAATAAGTGTTTAAGTGATCATTTAAAATTATTTATAATTTCTTTATAATACAAAGGATCACAAAAGACTACTATGAACAATTATATGTCAACAAATTGGACAACCTAGAAGAAATGGATAAATTCCTAGAAACATACAATTTACCAAGACTGAATCATGAAGAAATAGAAAATCTGAACAGATGAATAAGTAAAGAGATTGAATTAATTATCAAAAATGTCCCAGCAAAAATGTCTAGAACCACATAAGCCCAAGTGAATTCTACCAAACATTTAAAGAGTTAATGCTAGCTTTTCAAACTCTTCCAAAAAATAGAAAAGAGGGGATACTTTCAAACTCATTTTATGAGGACAGCAGTACTTTAATGTAATAACCAGTCAAGAACACTACAAGAAAAGAATATTATAGGCCAATATGCCTAATAAATACAGATGTAAACTTTCTCAAGAAAATATTAGCAAACCAGATTCTACAATAATAATAATATACCTTGATCAAGTGAGATTATTCTAAGATGTAAGGATAGTTCAACATCTACAAATCAATCAACGTGATACATCAGATTGACTAAAGAATAAAAATTATATGATCATCTCAATAGATGCAGAAAAAGCATTTTACAAAATTCAACATCCACTAATGATAATAACTCTCAACAGACTGAGTATAGAGGGAACATACCTCAGCATAATAAAGGTCATATACAAGCCCATAACTAATGTCATACTCAATGTTGAAAAGCTGAATGCTTCTCCTCTAAGATAAAAAACATTCTCTTCACTTTCATTCAACATAATACTGGAAGTCCTGGCAAGAGTGATTAGGAAAGAAAAAGAAATAAAAAGCATCTAAATAAGAAAGGAAGAATTAAAATTATCTCTATTTGCAGATGACACAATATTATATGTATAAAACCCTAAAGGCTCCATCAAAAAAATTTTTAGAGTTAATAAATTCAGTAAATTTGCAAGATTAATATACACAGAACTGTGGCATTTATATACACTAATAATCGACCATCAGAAAGAAACATTAAGGAAAGAATCTTATTTGCAATCGAAACAAAAAGAATAAAATATTTAAGACCAAATTTAACCAAAGATGTAAAAGATCTGTGTGCTGAAAACTATTGACATTAATGAGACATTGACTAAGAAAAACTCAGATGGATGAGAAAAACTGACGAAGACACAAATATATGTTCATGGTTTGGAAGACTTAATATTGTTAAAATGTTCATACTATCCAATGCATCTATGCATTTAATGCAGCTTCTATCAAAATTTCAATGGTTCTTTTCCACAGAAATAGAAAAAACAATCCTGAAGTTCGCTAAAGACCTTGAAGAGCCAAAGCAATTTTGAGAAAGAACAAAGCTTGAGACACCAAATTTGCCATTTTCAAACGATATTACAAAGCTATAGTAATTAAAACAATATGCTATTGGCATTAAAACAGACACATAAGTCACAACAGAAGAGAACAGAAATAAGTCCACAAATATGTAATCAATTAATTTACTACAAAGGAGCCAAGAGCGGGGGACGGGGGGTGGTGCCTGAGTGTATCAGCCAGTTAAAAGCCCAACTGTTGATTTTGACTGGGGTCCTGATCTCACAGTCTGTGAGTTTGAACCCCATGTCAGGCTCTGTGCTGACAGTGTGGAGCCTTCTTGGGATTTTCTGTCTCCCTCTCTCTCTCTCTACCCCTCTTCCACTCATGCTCTCTGCCTCTCTCTCTCTCTCTCTCTCTCTCTCTTTCATTTTCTTCTCTCTCTCAAAATAAATACACAAAAACAAAACAAAAAAAAACACAAAAAGAGCAAAAATAGACAATAGGCAAAGGACAGTCTCTTCATTAAATCATGCTGGGAAAACTAGACAGCCACAGCAAAAGAATGAAACTGGATCCCTATCCTACACTATACACAAAAATCAACTCAAAATGGATTAAAGACTTGAATGTAAGACCTAAAACCATAAAAATCCTAGAAGAACACATGGAGGTAAGCTCCTTGACATTAATCTTGGCAATGATTTCTTGGATTTGACACCAAAAACAAAGCACAAATAAACAATGAAAATACATCAGACTAAAATGCTTCTGCATAGCAAAGGAAACCATTAATGAAGTGAAAAGGCCACCTATGGAATGAAATGAAATACTTGCAAATTGTTATATCTGATAAGAGATTAAGATCCAAAGTTCATAAAGAACTCATACAACTCAAAAGCAAAAAACAGACAACCTGATTAAAAAATGAGCAAAGGACCTGAATAGACATTTTCCAAAGAAGACTTGATGGCAAACAAGAAAATGAAAAAGGTGCTTGACACCACTAATCATCAGGAAAATGCAAATCCAAATGATAATGAGCTATTGTCTTACACTTGTAAGGCATCAAAAGACAAAAAATAATTAGTGGCGAGGATGCGTTGAAAAGACAGACTATTGGAAGGAATGCCAATTGGTACAGCCACTAGGGGAAACAATGTAGAGGTTTCTCAATAAATTAAAAACTAAAAAAAAGATTAAAAATAGAATGACCATATGATCCAGTAATTTCACTTGTGGGTTATATCCGAAGGAAATGAAAATAGGATCTCAGTGAGATATCTCCATGTTCTTTTGCAGCATTATCCACAATAGCCAAGATAGGGAAACAACCTGAGTGTCAAGGGATGAGTAGATAAAGAAGATATGAGATGTATGTCTATGTAAATATAGAGATATCAATATAATTAGCAAGACCAAGAAGGAGATCCTGCCATGTGTGACATGAATACACTTTGAGGGCATTCCGCTAAATGAAATAAATCCGACAGAGAAGGCAAATACTGCACAGTACCACTTCTATGTAGATCATTATAAAAAAGTAAAACTCATATATACAGAGAGTAGTAAAGTGGCTGCCAGAAGCTGTTGGGAGTTGGGAGTGGGGAACAAGGAGAGGTTGGTGAAAAAATAAAAATTTCCAGCTATAAGATGAATAAGGTCTGAGAATCTAATGTAAAACTTGGTAAGTATAGTTGATAAAAGTGTATTGTATAATTGAAATTTGCTAAGGGAAATCTTAAATGTTCTCATCAAATTAAAAGAGAATGAGAGATAAATATATGAAATGGCGGATGTTTTGTTAACTTGATGGGTGAATTTTTCCACAGTGTAGACATATAGCAAATCACCATAATGTACACTTGAAATATGTTACAATTTTATATGTCAATTACGCCTTGATAGAGCTGAAAAATATTAAACTTGTGAACATTAAATTATATGAAGTAAAAAAATATAATTGATAACAATTGCTCAGTGATATAAGCATGTAGCATGTTGTAAGAGTGCTAAATAAAACTCTTTTAAAATTGGCTTTTTCTTTGTATTTCTTTTTAGTTTACCCTCTGAGCTATAAAGTACTGACATACATATTCAATATATGGCACGGTGATATTCATCTACTATTATGCCATGAAAATACCATACATTAAAGAAATATCTCTAAGAAAAGTGTGAAAGCTATCAGAAATAAAACCCACTATTTTATGAAGGCAAAAACCAAACACAAAAACAAGCACCTCTACTTGGCAGTAGCTGAATTCCACTGACCCAGATTGTGAACTAGTGTTTAAATCTACATGCTAACATAAGGATTAAAAGTCATTAAATGGGGGCGCCTGGGTGGCTCAGTCGGTTAAGTGATTGACATTGGCTCAGGTCATGATCTTGTGGTTTGTGGGTTCAAGCCCCACATCCGGCTCTGTGTTGACAGCTGGGAGCTTTGAGCCTGCCTCGGATTCTGTGTCTCCCTCTCTCCCTGCCCCTCCCCTACTCATCCTCCCTCCCTTTCTCTCTCTGTCTCTCTCTGTCTCTCTCCTCTCAGAAATAAACATTTAAAAAATTAAAAGCCATTAAAAGAATGAAAACTTTACATAAACTATAGCTCTACATCTTATTGACTTGTTATAAAAACTTCTTGAATATCCTATACTCTACTTATTTAACACTAGAATTACCTGCTGCTAAGGACATGAAACAAATTAGAAATACAAAAAAATCAAGTGACAAAATGTCAGTTGAATCAATATTGTTTTAGATGTATATATTTCTTTTTATAGACTCAATGTAAGTTGAAACATCAAAGAAAAGGAAAGATAATGATTCCTGTAAACATATTTTCACCTGCATTGTCAATGTGATGTAATGATGGAATACAAAAGCCATTATGTTTGGGATGCCTGGTGACTGTCGGTTGAGCTTCTGACTTCAGCTCAGGTCATGATCTCCAGTTTCGTGGGTTCGAGCCCCACATCAGGCTCTGTACTAACAGCTCAGAGCGTGGAACCTGTCTTTAGACTCTGTGTCTCCCTCTCTTTTTGACTCTCCCCTGCTCATGCTGTCTCTCTCTCTCTCTCTCTCTCTCAAAAATAAATAAAACATTAAAGATTTAAGAAAAGCCATTATGTTTTCTGGGCCGGAAGGTCTTGTCAATGAAAGTATACATCCACCAAACCAAGAAAGGACTTCGCCTCTGCTCAAGCGAAAAATGGACCTAAACAAGATATTTTGGGTGAAGACGTAGCCTGATGGAATTCCAACTCAAACGAACTGAGACCTCTCTAAACCTTGAATTTACTGTTTCCCAGAAACCTTTTCTTGAGGCATCCTATGAACACTGTCAAACACAAGAAGCTCTAAGGCTTAGGTAAAGCCCTGTGTTCCAGTTAGCCAAGCTGGTTTGTAAAATCAAACAGAAGAAAACCTACAAGTGGTTTTCTTGTCTAATGAAGTTTTCTGGAAGAGTTAATATTGCTTTTAACATTTTGAAGCGAATCAGCAAGTAATTGACAATCTCCTATTCCCTTTCAGCATGTAAGTGGGTAAAATTTCAGACATCTTTTTAAGTAATCACCTCCTTTTTATACTCACTATTTACATGCTAATGCCATCAAAGAAAAAATTCTTACTTTATGAACTGCTTTTGAAGTTATGAAGATTGCCAATATTAGGAAATGGTAAAAAGTTTGTAGGATTTTTTTTTTTTTTTTTTTTTTTGCCACACCATTTTCTCTGAAAGTAATAGCTTTATATGGAGCTCTCATGGAGCTCTTGTCATGCTTGGTGAGGCATCTGGTTTTACTACTTTAGGGAAAAAGGAAGCGCTCCACATCTTCATCCTAAACAGACAAAACAGGACTCTTCCAATATCCCCAAAAGAAGTTTTGTTGACAGCCATCAGGTTATAAATTTCATCAGAACTGATCTTGATTCCTTGGTTACAAACATCTGAAACTGAAGCTGAAACTATTAAAAAGGGAATTTATTTAAAGGGATTAACCATAATAATGCTAGAAAACCAGCATTGGACAAGTCTGAAGGGAGGGGACCAGCCAAATTCCTGTCACAGGAGTGGCCAGTCGCAATGCCAATGCCACAGCTCTTGACTCAGCCGCAACCATCACAAATAACTTTTATTGACCCTCTGCTTTTGTGTTACTCCTCAAGACTGTCTGTTTGTCACTTTTAGGTCATGTGGCTATGCTCAAGCTGGCAAGAGAAGATGAGAGGAATAACTGCCTTCGTTAAGTTTCCCTAATGGAAGGAAAGGTATGATTTTCTTAGATATGCAGCTAACCAGCCGTGAGAGTGGTAGACTAAATAACTCTGAGCTTTTTTCTATCAAACTTCAATGATGTTGTCATATTATAATGCTCACTTTTCAGATTACAGCCTAACATTGTGGATTCATATATATCATGCCATTTTGCACACGTCTATAAAGAATGACTACAGCTGGGATGTGTGTGTTTGTGTGTTTTCATGACAGTTTCAAAAGAACTATTGGTCACACATCAATCCCTCTGGCCATACTTATAAGCAGAAGTAATTTATATCCATCATATTATCTATCACAGCCCGTATATGATCATGTGTTTTATTTAAAGTGCAATGTTTTAACTTCTTTCTTCCAGGCTAGTGAAATTATGTGTTTGGGGGAAAAAGGAAACCAAACTTCTTTCGGATGAGATCATAGAGTTGGTCATTGGCCATGGAAAGTATCAAGGAAAATACATTTCTACTTCAATAAAAAAAATGAAGACCATGTGCACCTAAATCATGGTTGAATAACTTGTCTACAGTGTTTTATTCCAGGACAGTGAAGCAAGGTCCTCAGAATTTTGAGAGAGAGAGAAAATTATGATCTGAGAATTACCAATGTACAAAATGAAGGACTTCTAATGATGGTGTCATTGATGAACAGATAAAGGGCAGAGGGGGTGGAAAGGGAGGTTTGAGGAAGGGAAATGTGGTAAGTGTGAAGGAAGGGTTAGGGTGAGAAGTTGGGAGGAACAGGCACTGAGGGTTATTCTTGTTAATTATTTTATGTCATTAAAATGCTGCATCTTTTTTAGCTACCCCACCCTCAATTCAAGAATATGGATTCACTAAATTAGAATAACAAAAGGCCCCAAATAGCCAAAGTGATCTTAAGAAAGATGAACAAAGTTGGATGTATCATAATCTCAGATTTCAAGATACACTACAAAACTATAGTAAACAAAACAATATGGTACTGGCTCAAACACAGATGCGTGAATCAATGGAACAGAAATAAGCTTCAGCTTATATGGTCAATTAATCGACAGTAAAGGAGGCAAGAAAGAGAGTCTCTTCAACAAATGGTGCTGGTGAAACCAGATAGCTATGTGCAAAAGAATGAAAAAGGACTACTCTCTTACACCATGCACAAATATAAATTCAAAATGGACTAAAGACCTAAATGTGAGACCTAAAACCACAAAATTCCTAGGAGAGAACTCAGACAATAATTTCTGTGATATTGGCCATAGCAATATATTTCTGGGTATGTTTCCTTAGGCAAGGGAAACAAAAGCAAAACTAATACTATTGGGACTACACCAAAATTAAAAGCTTTTGCACAGTGAAGGAAACTATCAACAAAACGAAAAGCCAGGAACCACATGGAAGCAGATATTTGCAAATGATATAGCCAATAAAGGGTTAATATCCAAGCTATATAAAGAACTCATGCAACTCAACACCAAAACAAACAAAACCAATAATCTGATTAAAAAATGAGCAGAGGACCTGACTACATATTTTTCCAAAGAAGACATCCAGATGGTCAACAGACACATGAAAAGATGCTCAACAGCACTAATCATCAGGGTAATGCAAATCAAAGCCACAATAAGATATCACTTCATACCTGTCAGAATGCCTAGAATCGAAAAGAAAAGAAATAACAAGTGTTGATGAAAATGTGGAGAAAAAGGAATTCTCATGCACTGTTGTTGGAAACGTAAATTGGGAACATAAATTGGAAAACAGTATAGAGGTTCTTCAAAATATTAAAAATAGAAATGCCATATTATCCAGTAATTCCAGTACTGGGTATTTATCCCAAGAAAACCAAAACACTAATTTGAAAAGATATATGCACCCCCATGTTTATTGCAGCATTGTTTACAATAGCCAAGGTACACATACAACTAAAGTGTCCATCAGTAGATGAATGGATACAGAAGATATGGCATATATACATAATAAAATATTTCTCAGTCATAAAGTAAGAGTGGGATCTTGAAATTTGCAACAACATGGATGGACCTAGAAGGCATTATGCTAGGTGAAATAAGTCAGACTGAGAAAGACAAATAACATACAATTGCACATATATGTCGACTCTGAAAAACAAGACAAACAAAGAAACAGACTCTTAAATACAGAGAAAAAAACTGGTGGCTGCTGGAGGGGACGTGGGGAGAATGGGCAAAATAGGTGAAAGATATTAAGAGGTACGAGCTTTCAGTTATAAAACAAGTAAGTCATGAAGAGGAAAAGTACAGCAAACAGAATAGAGTCAATAAGGTTGTGATAATGTTGTTTGGTGACAAGATAGTGATTACACTAATGGGTGAGCACCAGGGAGTGTATAGAATTGTTGAATGACTATGTTGTGCACCTGAGACTAGGATAGCACGTGTATATTAACTATACCTCAACAAAGAAAATCCAAAAAATTTTAAAAATAGAAAAATAAATATGGTTGTAAAATTTGGGCAAAATTAGAAATTGTTCCAACTCCTGAAACTGTAATGTCTCTTGATGATTTGGAAATTATACCAACTTCTCTCAATATATACATTTCTTATATTGTAGAGTTTAGCTCATCTGTGACTAAAGCACTAATAGAGCAAGCAGTTCTGGAAATTGGTGATCATATTGGAAACCAATGGACATGTGTTAGGATTTCTGTGTAACAAAGACCTGTCCACAGCTTCCTACCTTAATGGACCAAAGGATATAATGACCACAACTCATGGGAAGAAGCTGTATTTTTTTCTCTAATATTTTCTGGCATGCTCCTACAGATCTCTTTTATTCAATATTTAAAAGAAGACTAATGTGATAATGATGCAGCAGCTGGGGAGAACAAAAAGTACCTAACTTTCCATGGCATCGCTAAACCAGCACAGTTCATTAACTTTATTTTAGAGGTACTCATATTTTTATGGAGTACCACTTATCACATAAAAATTATATGATGAACAAAGATTTCCTAAGAGCCTCAGTATTGATATTCAAAGCACTTTTCAAGCCTTGAAAACCCTTTGATCTAGTAGAAAGATAATTGTTCTTAGAATTGAAACGCCTAACAATTACATGATGAAGGAAAATCTTGTGAGCTTTCCCGACTGATGGAGCAAGTTTCAATCTGTTAAAGTCAGCTTCGACTGTATTGTTTGAATTCAAAGGGATGGTAGAAATTACATCTCTAAGTATCCGCACCGTTAAAAGCTTTTATTAGGGACACGTCCATTGTAAACACACTCCAAGCATACAGCACTGAAGGATACTGGAAACAGAAAGTTAAAGGACAAACCCAAACACGAAGATGAACTGCTTATGGCTCTGGAATGGTCTAGTTAGTGAGGAATTTGTGGGTCTCACAGCCTTGGAGGCCCAGAGAAACTGGAAGTGGCCCTCTTATAGTGCCCAGATCATAAATGCACTACACAAGGGGCAGGAACCAGCCTCTGAATGAAACAAGAGCCTTTAAGTAGCCTGCTGTCCCCATGAAAGGTGGTTGCAAAAGTTTCTTCCTGCCAAGAGTGTGAGGGAGGCGACTCGCCTGGGGAAGCGAGAGGACAGACTTCGCTCCCAATCAGAACCAGCCGGTTGGTGACAACATCTGCAACATCCAGCATACCACTCTTTCGAAAATGAATAAATATTTAAAAAAAATTTTTTAAGTGTTGAGGGAAAACATATGCCAACCTGAAAATAACTATTTTAACAATCTTTTATAATTTGGGTGTCACTAAAACTAAAAATACTGGTACAGGGACAGACAAATAGACATGTGAATAGAAAACTGAGAAATAGAATTGTATATTTATAAGCATTTTGTGTGCCCGAGAGAGAGAATGACAGATCAGTGAAGACAAAATAGATTTTACTTCATAGTTCGGGTGTGGACTTTGTTCTTCCATATGGAAAAGAAGGGGACTGGCCCTCACCTCACATCATGCCCTTGAATTGACTCCAAGTGGCTTAAAGACTTAAATTTTTTATTTTTTTTAAAGTTTTATTTATTTATTTTGAGAGCTAGAGAGATACAGAAATAGCATGAGCAGGGGAGGGGCAGAGAGAGGGGGAGAGAGAATCCAAAGCAGGCTCTGTCAGGGCAGGCGCCTGACTCTGGGCTGGATGGAACTCACGGATCATGAGAACATGATCGCTGAGCTGCAAATAAGAATTGGATCCTTAATGGGCTGAGTCACCAGGTGCCCAAGACTTAAAACTTTAAAACTCTTAGTTTTCTTAGAAGAAAACTTCTACTGCTTTTGCGATCTCAGAGTATGGAAGGATTTCTTAAGCAAGGCATTAAAAGCAAATTATAACAGAAAAGATTAATAGATTTGATTACATGAAAATTAAAACCTGCTGTACAAGAACACTGTGAACATAACGAATAAGATTTAGTTCGCCTCCAATTTTCTTCTCCATTACACTGCTATAATGAACACGCTTATACATATTTTTATGCAAATATTTTATCATATAAATTTTTTAAAGTGGAATCGCTGAATTGAAAAATAGATACAACTTAACAGCTCTTGCTTTCTAAATAGTTTATCAATTTATATTTGCATTAGCACTAATTGAGAGTGCTTTCTTGACACTCTTTTCAATATTGGTTATTATGACTTTAACTTTATATTTGCAATATTAATTTTGTTTCTGGTCTTCTGTGGTCTCAAGTAATGCTACAGTAAACATCCTTGCACATGCGTGGTTTTGCATTTGTAAGTGTTCTATGCAAAATATAGAAGTGTGTAAGGTTCTATATAAAATAGTCCTAGACATGAAGTATCTGAATCAAAAATGTATATGTTTTAATTGCTGTCAGGAGAGATAATAATTGTGCTACCACCAAGAGTTCATGAGAGGGGTCATTTCCCCTTATTCTGGGCAGCATTGTGCCTCTCAAACTTCTCAAAGTTCTCCATTTTTGCCAATCTCACAAGTGAGAAATGGTATAAAAAAGTCTATGTTTCTTTAGTTATGAGTTCAACTGAACATCTTTTCATATTTTTCTAAAGCTTTTTGGATTTCTCTTTTTTCTGAATGAATTGCACATTCATGTCCTTTGCTATATGTTGCCTGCACTTATGGATTCATTTCACAGTCTTTTTTTATGTAATCTTTTTGACATTTATTTATTTTTGAGAGACAGAGAGAAAGCACAAGCAGAGGAGGGGCAGAGAGAGAGGGAGACACAGAATCTGAGGCAGGCTCCAGGCTCTGTGCTGAGAGGCGGGGCTCGAACTCACGAACCGTGAGATCATGACCTACGCCAAAGTCAGACACTTTACCAACTGAGCCACCCAGGTGTCCCTCATTCCACAGTCTTTATTGAGCACCTATTGCAATGTACCAGGTTCTGTTCTGAACTCTGAGGAAACAATGATGCAAATGGCAGATGAGGTCTTCTGAGTCCTGGAACTTACCAGTTAGTGGCGGGAGGGAGGGAATAAACACATAAAGTGTAACTAAAGTGTAAGGAAGAAGATACAACATGGCACTGGGACAGATAGCAGCTGGTGGAGGGCACTGCTTTAGAAGGGGCAAGCAGAGGAGACACCCTGTTAAATCTGCTCCTCCCACCTCCTCTTCACATCATCTGAACATATGTCTGAACACATGATCTGTTTCCATGCTGTCACGGTACATACCATTTATGATTCTGTCTGGCAATCATAAGTACCACAGAAGTTTAACTGTAATTCTACCTTTAATGTATAAGATTCACATAACTACCCTTTCTTCCCATAGCCTTCACTTCTCTGGATTCATAGTATTGACTCATTTATTGGTTTGTTGAGATTTTTGTCTTAAAAGGATTGATGTGTGCTCTACTCCTTAAATTCTTGCATGCCTGAATAAGACCAGTCTGTTGGACAACTTAGGTTGGTATAAACTTCTTGAGTCCCAGTTTCTCTCCTTCCTAATTCTTGTTTCTAATTTTTCTTTTTCTTCCTTCCTTTCTTCCTTCCTTCCTTCCTTCCTTCCTTCCTTCCTTCCTTCCTTTCTTCCTTTCTTTCCTTCTTTCTTTCTTTCGAGAGCATTAGGTAGGGGGAGAGAGTCAGAGAGAAAAGGAAAGAGAATCTCAAGCAGGTTCCGCGCTCAGTGTGGAGCCCAGTGGGGGCTTGATTTTACAACTGTCAAATGATGACCTGAGCCAAAATCGAGTCAAATGCTTAACCAACTGAGCCGCCTAGGCACTAAAACATGCTTTAATTTTTGAAGTGTTTTCTGGTACGGAATACCTTCTGTGACTTAGTCTGAGGTCAATTTCATATTTCCAGTTCTTCAACATGAATTGTCTTTTATGCTGGCTTTTTTAGAAGATTCTTCCTTTCCCCTTGAGATCTAGAAACAAGACCAGGATATTGATCAGGTCTGTATCATTCTGTTACATTTTTCCTACGACGTCATGCTCCCTTTCAGGATTGAAACTTCATTAAATTTTAGTTTAGGCAATCTTTAATCTTTTCAATCTTAATTGTTTTCTGAACTTCACATTCTTATTCTAATATCACTTCTTAAGATGTGGTTTTAATTGGGGCACCTGGGTGGCTCAGTTGGTTAGGCTGCTGACTTAGGCTCAGGTCATGTTCTCACAGTTTGGGGGTTCAAGTACCGCATTGGGCTCTGTGCTGACAGCTTGGAGCCTCCTTCTGATTGTGTCTCCCTCTCTCTCTCTCTGCCCCTCTCTCACTCATGCTCTGTGTCTCTCTCTCTCAAAAATAAATAAAGGTTAAAAACATTTTTTTTAAAGATGTGGTTTTAATTTACATAAGTTATTTTATTTTTCTCATCCATGTCGTTCCTGAACTCTGCCGGCTCACTCTTTTATTGCCTTTTGTAGGTTTGCCTCTCTCTCTCTCTCTCTCTCTCTCTCTCTCTCCCTCTAACTCTTGTTTCAAAGAATCCATCTTTCTTTCATTCCTCTCGAGTCATGGATACTTAAAAAAACCTTTCTCTTAGTTTGAGGCCATATTTGTCTTCTGCTCTGTGTTATTTGTCTTCTGATTTTTTTTCATGCTTTCTTTTTAAATAATAGTTTTTATGCATAGGAGCTGCCATAGACTGTATGTTCATGTTTCCTCAATATTGGTATGTTATTTCTCAATTTCTGCTGTTTATCAGCCACCCAGTCCATGAACAGACTAAGGAAGGACTCATCACCCATTTCTTTCTCTTTTCTCTTCCTCATTCCTCATTAAAGGTTTTTTTTTGTTTTGTTTTATTTATTTTTGAGAGACAGAGAGACAGAGCATGAGGGGGTAAGGGGCAGAGAGGGAGATAGAATCTGAAGCAGGCTCCAGGCTCTGAGCTGTCAGCACAGAGCCCAATGCAGGGCTCAAACTCATGAACTGTGAGATCATGATCTAAGCCAAAGTCAGAAGGCTAATCGACTGAGCCACCCGGGTGCCCCATAATTCCTCATTTTAATGAAGACTGTTTTAGGGAGGAGGGAGATGTAAACTGCTGAGTGCAGTTCATTTCAACATGTTTCAATATGTTAACTTAGAACCCATGCTTACTGGTTTTTATCCTTAGTGAAACAAGTCTCCCCACCCCCATTTTTAGTGGAATTTCAAAAATTGAAATATATTTGATATATAACCCTGGATAAATTTAAAGTGTACAATAGGTTGATTTGATACATTTATATTGTGATATGATTGCCATTGTAATGATAATTAGCCTCTCTACCTGGTCACATAATTATCATTTCTTTTTAGTGGTTTGGATAGTTAAGATCTAGTCTGTTAACAAGGTTGGTGATTGTAATTGAGGTGAGCAGACAGCTATGTGACTCATGGTGAAGAACATAGGTTTTCTGTATGGTTATTTAGACCAATATTTCACACACTGTGATGTGCCGACAAGGACCTGGATGGAATGTTCCACTAAAATACACACTTGGCTTCATGGAGTCTGGGGTGAGACTGGAGATTCTGCATTTCTAACATATTCTACGTGTGTTTAATTCTGCTAGTTCATGAGGACACTTTGAATTGCAGGGATTTGGGGTTTACTTCTTTCTTTTCACCTGACTTAGAGCAGCTGCTCCCAGACTGATCCACGTCCCTCAGCTTGCCCCGCAGTTTCCTGCCTGTTCTGGTCCTTTGGCTTGGGGGGGTGGGGGGGGGGGGACTGGGTTCTGGAAGACAACTTTTGTGCTTCCTAGGTGTTGATAATATTTAAGTTAACATTTGATGTTTTTAATATTTATTTATTCTAGATACAGAGAGACAGAGCACTAGCTGGGGAGGGCCAGAGAGAGGACGAGACACAGAATCAGAAGCAGGTTCCAGGCTTCCAGCTGTCAGCACAGAGCCTGAAGTGGGGCTCGAACTCACAAACCATGAGATCGTGACCCGAGCCGAAGTCTGCCGCTCACCTGACTGAGCCACCCAGGCGCCCCAACGTTTTATTTTTAAGTTCTAATTCTATTGAATTGTTTTTAAGAAGTTATTGATTATACAATTTCAGTTTCTCTTTTAGTAAATTTGTTAAAATATTTTTGTGGCCTAAATTGCCACATACAAAATTGGTTTTGTATGTAATAACTGGAAAAAGAAATGCATTTCTTGCTTACAGAGGACAATCTCTCTCTCTCTCTCTCTCTCTCTCTCTCTCTCTCTCTCTCTCTCACACACACACACACACAGATATTTGACCTTATGCATTACATACTTTTAAATTCCTTTTAATATTAGCTTTCCCCCACTTGTCTACTTGATTTATGAAGAAGTAAAAGAGGTGGACAGGTATGTTAACATCTTCTACTGATTTTCTGGTTGTATTGATTTTCTACAGAGTTTTGCTTGCTGTATAATTTTTGTTGTAGGATTATTCCAGCATGAGATGTCCTGGCAGTTAAATCTTCAGTGTGAACTTTAATCTTTAAAAATAGTTCCTGATTCTTTTAAGTTCCTTTCCTACCCCCTCCCCTCCCCCACCGCCCCAAGGTGTTTTCTTAAAAAGGTTCCTGCGTGATTCTCCCACCATGTTTCCTTGCCAGCCATCTTGTGAGGTTCCAGGAGGCTGGCCCGTGAGAACGGAGGTTACCGAGTCTCCCTGCTTCAGGGTCAGTCATTGCACTGCCCTGTCCTTCAACTCCGCTGGGGGTCCCTGCTAGCCCTCCTTCAGCTACTGTCCACTATCCTGGTCCTTTGCTTATTCTTGCAGCAGCCCCAGGCCCCCTTGGTCCTGCGGTCCCCACTCCCCACTTGCTGTCTATGATCTCCCTCCAGGTGTCACTCCAGGAGCACAGCGGTCTCCTCAAGGGGGCGGGGTGGTGCTGGTGGTGGCAATGAGCAAACAAGATGTGCCCCAGCTTGGCATCTCCTCTCGGTCTCAGACGGTGTCCTTGTCATCCATGAGCAGGTCCCCCAAGCCCACCGTCTTGTGCCTCGTCAGAATCATTCACTCCATGAACTGGAGCTCCAGGTGGTTCTCCACCCACACAGCCAGCGGTCCTTTCCGCCCACAGTGTTGGTCCGAGGGCCGGTGTACATGGAGACCTCGGTGTCCTGCGTGTCATTCATCTCCTGGATGGCTTCCAAGGCTCCAGGGATAGGCTCAGAGTCTCGAAAAAGCCTGGGACCTCATACACACTGGCCACTTTGTCCACTAGGTCCCGCAGCAGGTCTCTGTACCATTGCAGGTGAGGAGCCCCAGGCGCGAGGCCAGCGCCTCCTCACGACCACTGCCCCCTCCCTGGGGAAGGGCTGGGGAACCCCTGCAGCACGTCGGCCTAAACGTTGGCGCACAAGTGGTTCAAGGCCAACAGAGCCTGCAAGAGACAAGGGCCTTTTTTAAACCATTAATCAATCAATTAATTAATTTTAAATCTTACTTATTTATTTAAATTGTATTTATTAATTATTTATTTTATTTTATTTTTTTAAGTTTACATCCAAGCTAGTTAGCATGTAGTGCGATAATGATTTCAGGAGTAGATTCCAGTGATTCATGCCCTGTGTATAACAGAGCCAAGGGCCTTTTTAATGCTTATTGCCTGAGTTCTATTCTTGTTACTATCAATTTTACAACCTTTGCTTGCTTTTTAAAAAGTATTTGTTTATTTTTGAGAGAGAGAGAGGAGAGCCCAGTCAGGGGAAGGGCAGAGAGAGAAGGAGACACAATATGAAGCAGGGTCCAGGCTCTCAGCTGTCAGCACAGAACTTATTGTGGAGCTTGAACCCATAGTGGGTGAGATCATGACCTGAACCCAAGTCTGGCCGTTGACTGACCCAGCCACCCAAGCTCCCCGCTTTGCTTGCTTTTAATTTGCATTGGCTTATCTCTATCTTTTTACTTTTAATTTTTTTTTGCATCAGTTTGTTTTAGGTAAGTCTCTCATAATTTAGTCTAGACCAGATTTGATTATATTTTTAATAATATACTTTAATGTTTTGGGGGCACCTGGGCAGCTCAGTTGGTTAAGCAGCCGACTTTGGTTCAGGTCATGATCTCACAGTTCATGAGTGTGAGCGGGACATCGGGCTGTGGGCTACAGCTCAGAGCCTGGAGACTGTTTTGGATTCTGTGGCTCTCTCTCTCTCTCTCTGCCCCTTCCTGGCTCTCACTGTCAGTCTCTCTCAAAAATAAATAAACATTTAAAAAATTTTTTTTAAACCACGAAAAAAAACTTTAATGTTTTTAATTATTATTTAACAGTTTGAGTTCATCTTGTATCAGTCACTGTATTCCATGATTTTTAAAATATTTATGTTTTCTTACTCTTTCCATTTTTAATTTTTTATTTACTTTTTTAAATGTTTATTTACTTTTGAAAGGACTCACATGAGCAGGGGAGGGTCAGAGAATGGGGAGGGGGCAGAGGATCCAAACTGGGCTCTGTGCCAACAGCAGTGAGTGTATGTGGGGCTGAAACCCCTCCACAGTGAGATTATGACCTCAGCCAAAGTCCAAGTCTCAACCCACTGAGCCATCCAGGTGCCCTTTCCTGTTTTCATCTTTTTACGATGAAATATGATGTCTTAATTTTATTTTCTTCAATATTTTGAAAATCATGCTCTGGTTTGATGTCCTTTGGTGATTACTCTTTTTCAAAAACATTCCTTCACTATTTTTCTGAATTATCAGTCTTAAAAACACACATTTCAGATCCTTCCATTTGTGACAAGTCATTTCATACACTTTGAAAACGTTCTCTCAAAAATCCCTACCTACTGATATTTATTATTTAGTCAGACTGTGCTATGTGCTCCCAGGGGGTCCGGGCGCTGACCCGAGAACAAGGCTGACTTCAGGACTGCCCTTGTGGAGTTCACTCTGGAACAGCAAAAGACGGGCGAGAAGAAAAATCCGTGTGTCTGTACTGCAAAATCTGATTTCAGGAAACTGTAGGTCTACATCACAGTTCTTCTCTAATTGTATTTTACTTTCATAGATTTTCTTTGGAAAATATTTTTTGAGTAATATAGCCGGATCGATAATAATATTTGGACTTCTTCCTATTTGAATTGGCTGCAGTGCTCGCTATTGCTCCTGGTATATAATAGTTTTTCTCATTGAGAGATCCTGATTTTACCAGATTGCTGGAAGTACAGATGAAAATCTAAGAGTTTAAAAACTGAGAAAAAACCAAGAGTTGGTTTTCCTGGCTCTATTTTCTATGCTCTTACATTATGGAAAATAATTGTTGGGAAATTTCATTTATAAAATAACTAACATTGCTATAAAATTATTGGATCCACCTTTGTTCCTTAAAATCCTGTACAGTTTAAAAAAAAAAACACAACTCCTGTGGAATTACTTCGTTGCCTCCTGATGTTTCATGTTATGTAAGGAGAAACTTGAGAATGATTTTTGCCTGTTGTAAATCACCTACTTTATCTGTCTAGAAGCTTCCAGGAAGTTTTCCTGTGTGTGTCTATCAATGGCTTCTTTCAATGATTTTACAAAGCATGGAGGGCATTAGAATAGATACAGAGTAGTCCACCTGTCTGGTAGCCCAAGTCATCGAGTAGAAAAGAAAGCAGCTTACATCTGTGGTGAGCTGGGTCTCAGCTTCAACTAAAGCTCTGAGATTCAGACCACTACAGCCGTGCATTTCTCCACCTTATCACGTGGGTTATTTAATTAGGGGAACATAGGAGTGTGCTATTAGCCTTAGACCTTTTTTCCCCAATTACCTTCCAATTTGTATGAAAATGTCCCCATATTTTGACAGTTGTCCATGAACTTCGTTTTAGTAAGAAGGTAAATGTTTGTCTTTTGTGTTTCCTCTTCAGTGATTTGTCGAAGAGCTTGATAGATTTCTGGGTGGATGCTAATTAGTAGAAGAAATCCACAGTGTTCGTTATTAGTGATCTGTTTATACTTTCTTTTAAAGGAGAATAGTATTCAGTTTACAAACAATGTATAAGGTGTCAAAACCACTTCTTCAAAGCTTATGAGAAATTTAATGTTTCAAATTTTTTGAAGAATACTTCGTTGGTCAGAAAGCTGTATTGCTCAGGCCTCTTCATTCAAGTGAGAGAAGCCAAATTCAAACTAATTGAGAGGAAAAGAAAAGAGAATTTCTTGGCACATGTGATAAAATGCTCAGAAGTAAAAGTAACCTCAAGTACGATTGTCTCTAGTAGCTCAAAAGATGTAAACAACCCATTATACCAATGCAAAAATGTATTCTTTCCAGATTGTCCCAGAAAACTAGGTAGAATTGATTGGCCTATCTTGGGTTTTATGACCATGCCACAGGACTGGTCATCTCAGGAGAATGTTGATTGTCCAGGATTGTCCCTTTCCATCCTATAGGTGCACACTATATGATCATGAAGGTTGATTTCATGTTCTAGAATTTTTTCAGGACGTATTTTCAGTTGTTTTTTCTCCAGCTCTATTGAGATTTAATTGATGTATGACATTGTATTAAGTGTAAATTATACAACCTGTTGATTTGATTTACATCGCAAAATCATTACCACTAAAGCATTATCTGAATCCACATCACATCACATAATTATCATTTGTTTGTGGTGAGAACATTTGAGATCTCCCCTCTTAGCAAGTTTCAAGTATATAATACAATATTACTAACCATAATCACCATGTTATACATTAAATACACAGAACTTATTCATCTTCTAACTGGACGTTTGGATTGTTTGACCAACATCTTCCCTTTTCCCCCACTCCCCAGCCCTGGCAAACACCATTCTAGTGAATCATACACCGTACAGGGGAGAAATTTGTATTACGTGAATTATGTATCAGTAAAAAAAGAAATAATTCTTGGGGCGCCTGGGCAGCTCAGTAGGTTACGCGTCCGGCTTCAGCTCAGGTCATGATCTCATGGTTCATGGGTTCGAATCCCACGTCGGGCTCTGTGCTGACAGTTAGCTCAGAGCCTGGAGTCTGCTTCAGATTCTGTATGTTCCTTTCCCACTGACCCTCCCCTGCTTGCACTGTC
This sequence comes from Helogale parvula, assembly GCA_004023845.1. Taxonomy (NCBI): domain Eukaryota; kingdom Metazoa; phylum Chordata; class Mammalia; order Carnivora; family Herpestidae; genus Helogale; species Helogale parvula. Next base: position 5,925 of record PJEM01012297.1, on the reverse strand, counting down.
TCTCTCTGTCTCTCAAAAAAAAAAAAAGAAAAAGAAAAAAAAGAATAATTTTTTAAAAATATAAGATGGATTCAGAATAGAGAATGTGTAATCAGACATTTTAAATCAGTGCTTCCAAGAAATTATAACATCTTTGGTGAATTCTCTAGCAATCCAAGAGACATGGACTGCCTTCAGCTGCTGCAGAACATAAAGCACAAACTATCATATGGGATGCCTGGGTGGCTCGGTCAGTCAAGCAGCAACTTCAGCTCAGGTCATGATCTCGTAGTTCCTGAGTTTGAGCCCCACTTCAGGCTCTGTGCTGACAACTCAGAGCCTAGAGCCTGCTTCAGATTCTGTGTCTCCCTCTCTCTCTGCCCCTCCCCTGTTCACTCTCTGTCTCCCTGTCTCTCAAAAATAAGTAAACATTAAAAAAATGCACAAACTAGCATAAAAAGAACTGTTTGAGGTCTTTTTTGCTTTGTTTTGTTAATTAGTGCTTCCTTCCTGTATGGCCTGAATAATTTCATATTTGCAAGTTTTAAATATGATTGATGATAATCATTAATATACAAAAAGTTTCCAAATACTGCTGAATTAAGTGACATTTAACACCTGGAAGATATTTTAGGTCAATTACAATCTACTAAACTACAAAATCAGCAGCCTACTCATGAAGTTTTCTTATAAATCAGCGTATAATTCAAAAAGTTCATGTGAAGACAGTAAAAGTACATTTTATATATGTAAATAGTTCTCCCAAAAAAGGGGACAAATTTAGGCAAATAGTCAAAACTTCTTATTTTTGAAGAACAATAAAGGAACTGTAAATAATTTAATGTGTAATATTATTGACTTTTAAAACTATTTTATTTTTTTATATTTATTTATTTATATTGACAGAGAGAGAGAAAAAAAAAGAAAGCACTGCAAACTGGGGAGGGGCAGAGAGAGAGAGGGAGAGAGAGAGAGAATCTGAAGCAAGCTCCACGCTGTTGGCACAGAGTCCGACATGGGACTTGATCGATCTCACACACCATGAGACCATCATCTGAGCTGAAATCAAGAGTCCAACATTTAACCAACTGAGCCAGCCAGGCACCCCCCAAACTATTTTATTATAAAACAGACCACAAATACAGGAAGCTCTTTTGAACAAATATAGAGCCTGCTGAGTTTTTATAAGGCCTTTTTGTAACTACCACCCAGGTGAAGACATATGGCCTGATTCAATCACAATAACACTCTTACCCAAAGTAACTATTATACTAACCCTTGTTGAAATGACACAAATGTCCATTCTTAGAGATTATAGTTTAATCTTACTCGCTTTTTAAAAAGTGTTGGGAGTTTATGTCAATTTCAACCCACAGATTTCTCCTCCTTTCCTTCCTTTTTCTTATAATTTATCCATTAAGGAATTCAGAACATTTGCCCAACAAAATATTCCACATTCAGTTCTATTTATTGTGGACTCTTAGTGTACTTCCTCCATGTTCTTGGAAATTGGCCACCGAACCCCAGACTTGATCTGACTCAAGTTCAATTCCTTTGACAAGACTTTGGTGTATTGTACTCTCACCAGCAGGCATCTGTCTGCTCGCCTCTCTTTGTGGTCTGAGCAGCTGTTGATACTCAATACTTAGATCAGTTCATTCATTAGTGGTTGCAAAACAATCATCTTTCAATTCATCATTTCTTTTCCATTTATTAAATAAAATACTTTTAAAAAGAGACGCTTTCCCTTTTCTATGATTTGGCTTTCCTGTCATACAGTTTCTAGAGGAATCAGGACAAACCCTCAATTCCTTGCTCTATTTCTTTGGCTTTTGCATTGTGGAAGTAGGGAGAAATGACCTACTCTTTTTTGAAGTTTGAATATTCAAGAAAAAAAAATCTGATCCCATACTTTTATGAAAACAAAAAAGTAAAGATTTGCTATTCTGGAGGATCCAAGATGGTGGAGAGGAAGGGAGCTCTGTAAACTTCGTCTGCCCCATCTATCGAACTGAGAAGGACATTACTCTTATCTGCAAGAGTGGAAGGAGAAAATACAGACTCCAGAAAGAAGACAACCTCAAAAATGCCTGAGTGAGTGAGTGCAAACTGGGGAGATTGGAAAACGAGCCAGCCCGAGAGGGGTAGGGGAGGTGGGAACCTCAGCCCAACATAAGGAAAGTGCGCAGAGCCTCTGAGAGACAAAGGGAAGAGACAGAGAAACTGAACATACTCATAGTACTGTCTCTAGAGAAGAGATAAAGAATGTTTAACCCAGCATGAAGAGAAAAACTCTTACTCCATATATAACCACTGGGCAGCGAGAATCCTGAACCTGGGTGGCACAAGGGAAAAAACACCCCCACCCCTGGCAGGGAGTTGGAGGTGGCAGCAGCAGCAGCTTCCAGGGTGAGCACTTGGGCCTCAGCTGTGGGAGTGGGAGCACACACCTCATTTCCACAGTGCATCTCGCCTCCAGCATTGGCCACTCGCATCCCCAATTGTAGGTGCCAATAGGGAAAATATAGCTCCCACCCCTTCATGATCCTGGCAGGGAGTTGGCAGTGGAGGTGGCGGGGGCGCATGCTTCGGCTGCGACTGGGGGACCAAGTACCTCATTTCCAGCAGCACCTGGCGCCTCTGGCAGCAGCAGCGTGAATCCCGGTGGGCGCCAAGAGAAACTGCTCCCTCTCCGTACGCAATCGCGACCCCAGCTGGGAGTTGGTGGTGGAGTCTGTGGGGGCGCACACTTCGCCTCCTACAGCACAGCTTGCCTCCAGCAACAGCAGCGCAAATCCCTGCCAAAGACTAGAGAAACTGCTCCCTCTCACATCCTGGCTGGGAGTTGGCGGCTGTGGCGGGGGGCTCACACTTGGGCTGCAGCTGCAGGAGCACACACATCGCTTCTGGCAGTGCAGTGTGAATCCCTGCTGGCACCAAGAGAAATTGCTCCCTTCCCCTACAGATCCTGGCTAAGAAGCCAGCTGCCAAAGTGAGTACATATCATCTTTGGTAGCATAAAAGTGCATGGACTAGGATTTTGAAGCGAGGTGGGCCTGGAAAAGACAGCTTGGCTCAGCTGTGGTACAAGGAGATTGGAATCATAAGAGTGGCCTGCAGCGCTTAGTTCCAGCAAAGCTTGGGGCACCGCCATTCTACTCTCTGCAACCACCATGGTGGGGCCTCCAAGAGCAGCCCCCAAGACCTACTACACCAAACCACGCCTATCCGTGAGGGGGAGCTGCTGCTTTTTTTTTTTACTTATTTTTTATTATCACCTTTTATATTTAAAACATTTTTTTTAATTTTTACTCTTTATTTTCCTTTCTTCTTTCTCCTTTTTTTTTCTCTCTTGCCATCCAGATATATTCTCCCTTATCTCATCCTTATCTCTCCCCTCAACTAGTTATACACTTTTAGACGGCCCATTGCCCTTTGCGTCTCTGCCCCCCTTTATATTTTTCTTCTCTTCTTTTCTTCTCTTTCCTCTCCCTTTTCTTTTCTTCCCTTCCCCCTTTTAATTTGTTTGCTTGATTTGTCTGTTTGCCTACGAATTTCCATGTGGGTTTGTCTGTCTGGTTTCCTTCACAAGGCTACCCCAAGAAACAAGCCAAAGTACGCATGATGGTTAGTCCCAAATATAGCTGAGTAGGAAAATAAAATAAAGTCACAACAAGAGAAACTGAGAGACACCATTAAAAGAACATTTCCTGAAATGGCAGCCCTGGACATTCAATAAGCCTCCTTTAACAGAGCAATACTAACAGGTGCACAGTGCACAATGAGCTTTTTAAAACTGACAAGACACAGAAAGCTAGCTAAAATGACAAAACGAAAGAACTCTACCTTGAAGAAACTCCAGGAAGAAGTCACAGCCACAGAACTGCTCAAAACAGATCTAAACAACATAACTGAACAAGAATTCAGAACGATTATCATAAAATTAATCACTGGGCTTGAATAAAGCATAGAAGCTGTTAGAGAAGATGTTGATACAAAGACTAGGAACCTTCAAAATAGCTTTAACAAGTTATAAAAGGCTATAAATGAGGTGAATAATAATATGGAGGCTGCCAATACACAGATTGAAGAAGCAGAAAGGAGAATAGGTGAATTAGAAGATACAGTTATAGCAAAAGAAGAAGCTGAGAAAAAGAGAGAAATTGATACAGGACCATGAAAGGAGAATCAGAGACCTAAGTGATACAATCAAACAGAACAATATTCGTATCATAGGAGTTCCTGAAGTAGAAGAAAGAGAAAAAGGTCCTGAAGGGGTACTGGACAAAATTATACATGAAAATTTCCCCAATCTAGGGAAAGAGAAAACATTGAAATTCAAGAAACATACCGAACTCCCCTAAGACATAACATAAACTGACCTTCAGCACGACATATCATAGTGAAACTGGCAAAATATAAAGATAAAGAAAGAATTCTGAAAGCAGCTAGGGATAAAAGGGCCTTAACATACAAAGGGAAACCTATCAGAATGGTTACAGACCTATCTACTGAAACTTGGCAGGCCAGAAAGAAATGGCAGGAAATCTTCAATATGATGAACAGAAAAAACATGCAGCCAAGAATTCTTTATCCAGTGAGCCTGTCATTCAAAATAGAAGGAGAGATAAAGGTTTTCCCAAATAAACAAAAGTTGAGAGAATCCATCACCACCAAAGCAGCCCTACAAGAAATCCTAGGAGGGATTCTATGAGGGAAATGAAGCAAGGAATATAAAGTATGAGAGACATCACTACAAACATGCACTCTACAAGGAACACAATGGATCTAAACCCACATTTGTCATTAATAACACTGAATGTAAATGGACTGAATGCTCCAGTCAAACGACATAGGGTAGCAGAATGGATCAAAAACCAAAACCCATCTATTTTCTGTCTACAAGAGACTCACCTTAGACCTGAAGACACTTCCAGATTGAAAGTAAGGGGATGAAGAAATATCTACCGTGCGACTGGACACCAAAAGAAAGTCAGAGTAGCCATACTCATATCAGACAAACAGGACTTTAAAGTAAAGGCAGTAACAAAAGATGAAGAAGGACATTATATAATAACTACAGGGTCTCTCCATCAGGAATAGCTAACAATTATAAATATGCACCAAATTCAGGAACACCCAAATACATAAAACAACCGCAGACAGAAACAATCTTAGTGATAAGAATGTGCTAATTGCAGGGGACTTTAATACTCCACTGACAGCAATGGATAGATCAACCAGAAAGAAAAATCACTAAAGAAACAATGGGCCTGAATGACACATTGGAACAGATGGAATTGATAGATATATTTAGAACTCTGCATCCTGAAGTTCAGAAATTCACCTTCTTCTTGAGTGCAAATGGCACATTCTCAAAGATAGATCACATACTGGGGAACAAAGCAGCCCTCCAAGAATATAAACGGATTTAGATCATATCCTGCACACTTTCAGATCACAATGCTTTGAAACTTGAAATTAACCACAGGAAAAAGTCTGGAAAACCTACAAAAATGTGGAGGTTAAAAACCACCATACTAAAGAATGATTGGGCTAAACAGGCAATTAGAGAAGAAATTTAAAAATATATGAAAATGAAAATACAGCAATACAAAATATCTGGGATGCAGCAAAGGCAGTTCTAAGAGGAAAGTATATTGCAATCCAGGCCTATTTCAACAAACTAGAAAAAGCACAAATTCAAAATCTAACAGAGTACCTACTGGAACTAGAAGGGGAGCAGTAAGAGCACCCCAAACCCAGCAGAAGAAAAGAAATAATAAAGATCAGGGCAGAAATAAACAATATAGAATCCAAAAAAACAGTTGAGCAGATCACTGAAACTAAGAGTTTGTTCTTTGAAAAAATAAACAAAATTGATAAACCTCTAGCCAGGCTCCTTATAAAGAAAAGAGAGAGCACCTAGATAGACAAAATCATGAA
>PJEM01012296.1:37150-48121 GCA_004023845.1 Helogale parvula | reverse complement strand
CGTGGGTCCCACGGGGCGGTGCCCTCCGTATCGTCTAGCAAAATGAGAGGCACATAGGAGACTCCTGATAAATCTTTATATATATAATTAATCCGTACAAATACTTAGCACCAAAAAAATGGTTCTGTGCCTCCAGCAAGGGCTGGAAAAGAGCAGCAAGCAGGCGTGGGCTCGTCCATCCTCCAGGGAGAAGGGCCAGGGGCCGCGTGCCTCACGGTTCCTTCGCCGGCTGCAGTCCAACCAAGGTAAGCACCTCGGGGCAGCGCCTCGCCTCCTGCTCTCTCTTCCCTCTCAACCCCCCTCCCCGGGTCCCTCCCGCGCTTCCAGCCTGACCTCCACGGACCCCTCCCAAGCTAAGCCGCCTCCGCTTACATCACCCTTACAGCATCCTTCTCGTAACTACGTCTGTGTCCGTTTTAGAACTCAAGTCCTGGGTGATCCCTGGAAACCCATGTTCCCTCAGCACCCTCGAAGCGTTTTGGGTAAGAATTTGGCCAACACAACCCACACCCTGGTTGTTGAGCCCTTTTGAGGAGCTATCATGTCAACTTCTGTTAAACGTAAGTGGTCTGAATGTACCAGTTAAAAGACAGGGACCGACAGAGTGGATTAAACATGACCCAACTATGCGCAAAAGCCTGATACCGACTTAGAAAACAGTATCAAAACTTCACGACAGGAGATTCCACTTACATATATGGTTCCGTTTGCCCTTGAAACAACGAAAGTACCAGACAGAGAACAAATCACTGGCTGCCAGGGATAAGGAATGGGGAGTGGGGACCTAAGTGCGGCTCTAAAGGAACGAGAGCGCGCGCTCCGTGCAAGGAAACAGCTCTATCTTGGTTGCGGTGGTTATGTGAAAACACACATGGGATAAAGTGGGTTAGCTCTCTACCCACATCTTACAAACACCAGTTTCCTGGGTTTGCTATTGTATCACAGCTAAGTACGATAGAGCCATTGGGGGAAACGGGGTGAGGGTGCACAGGACCTCTCTGTACTACCTTTAAAACTTCCTGTTAATTACAGATCATTTCAAAATTAAAATCTTAAAAACACTATAGAATTTTACACACAGCATGAGCTCAACCGCACAAGCTGCGTTTGGACAAAACAAAATACAGTAAATAAATGCATACTTTATTATTTTTTACCAAAAAAAGTCAGACATAACCTTCCACCAAGGCACCAAGATCATGGGGTTTCAACTTTCATGGCATTGTTATCTAGTACGACTGGGATCTGCTTTCTTCTCTGGTTTACAGAATAAAAACCTAGCAAGAAAACGTTAAGTTACAAGTAAGTAGCAAAGCCACAGAGATGTTTGTGTTCTGGCTTGGCGAAGCCCTCCTCCTCCTGCTCGGAAGCCAAAGACGCACCCTCTTGACGCACGACCGCACCAACACGGGTGCCCCTCTCGTCTGGTACAGTTCATTGTCTACAGAAGTGGCAGCAGAGCCTGAGATAAAAAGTGGGTCAGTTTTAGCCAGAAGGTTCTAACTCTATAGGGTCAAGAAAGATTTCTATCAGATTTGTTTCTTACAGGGAAAAGTGACAAGTACATCTTGGGGATATGAAATTTCAGATTTGCCAAAAGAAGTCATTTTCTCCTTGTGCCACAAAGTTCTTTCCTGGATCGGACGATACACGAGGATGGAATGTATTATCTGACAGTGCGGGTTCAGCCTCAGCCTCAGACCAGTACCTTTTTTTTTTTTTAAGTGTGTTCATTTGTTTTGAGAGAGAGATTGAGCAGGGGAGGGGCAGAGAGAGAGAGAGAGAGAGAGAGGGAGACACAGAATCCCAAGCAGGTCTGTGCTGTCTGCACAGAACCCAACATGGGGCTCAAACTCACAAACCATGAGATCATGACCTGAGCCAAAACCAAGAGTCAGATGCTTACCCGACTGAGCCCCCCGGGGGCCCCAGGCCATTCATTATCTTAGTGGCCTTCACACTTACTCTACTGCCCTTTTTGTTTACCCACATTTTTTTCCTACTTTGAAACTCCGTGTACTTGAAATCATACCCCTGAATATAAAAGTCAGCGTTTCTGAAATCGCTGCCCGTTAGCTTAGCGCTCCATCTTCACGTTGGTATTTCGAACGCACCGTGACACTGGCCACCGTGAAGAGACCCAAGCAGCAGCCTGGCCGCAGTCCACATTCTAAACACCCAAGTACTGATCAGCGTTGCAGCCCAGGGCGCCACCTGTCTGAATCCTAATTTTTTTCCATCCACGTTCTCATTTCTCTGATCAGTGACATCTTCCAAACACAGATATTTTAGTGAGAGGTTGAACCATAGATTTAGCCAGCTCTGTTTCAGTGATCTGTGCCTTCCAAATTTTCTTTGACACAAATTGCCAAAACTATAGTGTTTAGAACACGCTGGAACCTTTTATTGCCCGGCTCTTATCACAAATGTCTGCCCAGAAACGTGCCGAGGAAGGGCATTCCCAACGAACAAATTAATGTTCCTCCAGCCCTCCCTAGATCTGGTGCATCTGTTTTGCATTCCATGATAATTTAAAAATTTTAGGGTAGGCAACGTTCTGGTGCCGTGAAATTGCCAGGGGACTCCACAAAGCCCTGAACGCTGCCAGACCGTTTGGAATAACCCGTCAGTGAGTTTGGAAAGACCTACTTTTAGAATACAAATGGGGTGAAAGAGACTTCCTTCGCTGAGTCAGGTCCAACAAATGAGGCAAAAGATGACCATCAAAGACTACGAAGGCAGCAGGGCATCGAGGCGCCTCCGGCCACCTCCCGAGACAGCGGCGGGTACGTGGACGGAAAGCCCCGTATTCACCGCCCACCTACACGATGCCAGGCGGTACGAGGAAGTCTGGCACATCATCGGATGTCAAACGGGTAAATACCGCGAACTCCCCTTTACCAATGAGGAACCAGAGTCAGAGACAAGTAACATCTAAGGTCTCAGATCTGACTCGTGGTGGGGCAGGGAGGAGGTTTGCGTCTCTTTGACCATCTTCCTGCTCCTTCTCCTACCCCGGGGGTCAGCAAAGTAGGCCTGAGCGCCAAATCCTGCCCATCATCCCTTTTCGTAACTGAAGTTTTGCCGAAACGCAGCCAGGCCTGCTCATTCGGGCACAGCATGTGGTGGCCCCGCACCACCGAGGAGCCGAGTGGCAGAAATAGGATATTTATCCTCTGGCCCTTTGCAGAAGGCACTCTGCAGGCCGCTGCTCAGTGTAATAAGTCCTCTTCCCTGGAGGCTCCCCGCCTCACTCTCCCTGTCCTGGTGCAGCCGGAGTCCCAGACAAGTCCGAGGCGGGTCCGCATTCGGTGGCACGCCCACTCCCAGTGCCATCAGACACAGGCTCCGGAGGGCCGCTTCTTCCCGTAGTTAAATCACCACCAGGGGGCAAGTTAAACCCCCCCAAGGCTGCTGCCCAGAGACCCCAACCTTAGACAGCCGCTCTCAGATGACCCGTCATCAGGGCCACCCGCTCTGTGGAAGCACCGGAGAGAGGCAGGCGCAGCAGTGCGGTGGCATCGGGCCTCCCCTTCTGTCGGCCGCTGCGCCCAGGAAGTGCGGAAGTGCGGCCATCCGGGCAGGTGCCCTGGCCAGACGGCGGGCTGGGACGGCGAGGACCGCACATGAGCCTTATGTGCGGGTCACTCGCTCCCTGGCCGTGCGCTGGTGGCCAGTTGCCGCTTGTGTGCAGACCTGGTTCCATGTGAGCTCAGAGAGCGGCAATCCAGAGATTTACGGCACTTAGCAGTGAGAAGAGGAAGCTGTAAAGTGCCTGACGGAGCGGCTCTAAAAATTAAGACTTCTGCTTCCTGAATCCCCGAGCTGAAAATCCCTCAATCCCGCCGCCTGGCTGGGCTTTGCTCCTTCCACACCGAGCGTGCTCACGCGTAGCACTGGGGGAAAAGGGACGAGATGAATTTAACACAACCTTGTCTGTGACCCTTCCTCACTCCCAGTTCTTGAGATGCAGCAGAATCTTCCAGTTCCGTGGGCAGCCCCGCAGGAAGACATCGGGGAGGCAGCAGAGTGGCCCGGGAGAAGTCGGGCACCCTGCCAGCAGCCCTCAGTCTCTCCAGGCCGCCGATACTCTTGGAAAGACTGTTCTTTGCGTTCAGACAGATCTGGGTCACGTTCTGTCCTTGCCGCGGACTTACGTTCTAACTTCGGTCAGGGATAAATTCTCTCCATCTCGGTTTTTCACTCCACAGCGTTTAAGGATTTTGTAAAACAGAGAGCATTGAGCCAAATGGGCGACACACTTTCCTTTCTTCCCTTCGCCTTCCTCTCAGCTGGCTTGCCAAGGGAGACACAGAGGCCTCGCCTCGAGACGCCAGAGGTAACGGAGCATCAAACGGGGGTCTACTTATTTAGGGACATCGTTGGCTATTCGGCTTCATTAATCACTGTCTAGCCCGATTTTCTGGAGCACAGAAGACACCGGCCTGGAGGCCTGCTCCTTTCTGGAGGTGGAGGAAGTTTCCTGTCCTCTGCTGGGTTCCTTCAGCCCTGAGTCAGGCTCCCTCCAGACTCGTCCAGGGCACAGGCACAGCCAGAGCGCGCACGTGGGGATCAGGCCAGTGAGTCCACAGGTCAGTCTGGATGTAAGAAAGCCCCTCACAGAGATCAACTTGACGGGGTGCCTGGGTGGCTTGGCCGGTTAGGCATCAGACTCTTGCTTTTGGCTCAGGTCACGATCTCACGGTTTGTCGATTCAGGTTTGTCGATTCAAGTCCCGGGCTCCGCAGCTGGGATTCCGTCTCTTTGTCTCTCTCTGCCTCTCCCCTGCCCCCCCAAAAGCAAATAGACCTTTTAAAAAAAAAGCAGCTTGACATCAGATGGTGAGAAAGAGGAAAGCAGACGGCCCCAAACGACAGAGAAGACACAGGACCGGGACCTTCTTTAGCAGATACCGAGTTGCTTCGTTCTGAGTGCACCTGATGTTGCGGGAACTTCAAACACTGCAAAGGGGCCACAGGCCTGTGAGGCCCACAATCTGGGAGCCCTAGAAACGCCCCGCCTTCCCCATCCTGGCCTGACACTCACCGCCTCCTTCCCCAGGTCATGCCTGTGTTTGATGCTTCACAACCAGGGACTCACATCTTCGCTTTTAGAGAAGATACTGCTCAAAACAACAGAACCAAAACTACAACCCTGGAGTTGTAATCTGGGTGTGCGGCCACCAGGTGGCAGGGGTGTCTCAGTCACAGGCTCCTGGCCCCTCTGCCAAATGCTACTGTGAGTAGGGCCCTGGGGCCAGAAGCTTACACTGCAGGCCTGGACTTCCCCCCAACTCTATGACGCACTTGAGACTAAGCCACTTAGCAGCATCTGGTGGCTCATGAGCGGCGGCTCAGGACGCAGGCCCAGCGCCCGGGTAGGGGGCTCAGGCAAGTTCTTGGTAAATGTGCAGGCAAAGTGGGAGGTTGCTGACCTCCTTCCCCTGCTCGGGGCGCCTGGGCTGCTGCCCCTGCAAAGGCAGGGGGGTCGATCTTCCCACCCGCCCCCTCGGATCCATAGCGTGACCCTCAGCTGACTGCGCTCGGGGGTTCCCATAAACGAGCGCGCTACCTCCTTCTTCGGAGCTAGGCTTAGGGTTGGAGGTAAAATTTATGTCATTTGAATGAATTCTTACCGTGTGCTAAGTGTTCCCAGAGCTCATTTAGACACACATTCTAGAAGGTTCCTACGATGCTCTCCAGTTTCACCGGGCATGGGGAGTACTTCCGACGTCCGGCTCCCTGCGCCCCCAGCCCCCTCCTCCTCCGCCGGGTCTGCACGAGGAGGACGCGGACCCGCGCGCACATCGGTCCCCAAACCACGCAGGCCCGCGGCTCCTCCCGCCAGGACAGCCCGGCCCCGCCACGCCGCAGACCCAGGGCCTCTCCCTGCGTAGCCGCAGATTGGGGGCACGTGCGTGATCACGTGACAGTATCGCGGCCCCCGCCCAGTCACGTGGTCGCAGTCCGCCCGTCCTGCGGCGCCCGAGGCATGCTGGGTAATCGTGGTGTCTGCCTGGCCCACCTTGGGAGGCGCGAGTTAATTGTTGCGTCCGTTTCAAAGAATTCTCTGGCGCGTTCCCGGTGGGCGGCGGCGGCGAGCGGGGTCCGGGCGGATGGGTTCGGGTGAGCCGGGGGCGAGGCGTGCGGCCCGGAGAAGCGCGGAACGTCCGACACAGGCGGGCGGGGCAGGCAGGGTGCGGAGGCGGCCGCCCTGCCGGATGCGCGGGGAGGAAGGCGCCTGGGAAGAAACGGATCTGTGGCTTTATTTTTTTTTTAATTTAATTTGATTTTTTTTATTAAATTTATTTTTGAGAGCGAGACAGAGACAGTGCGAGCAGGGGAGGGTCAGAGAGAGGAGACACAATCTGAAGCAGCTCCAGGCTCTGAGCCGTCAGCACAGAGCCCGACACGGGGCTCGAACCCACGAACCACGAGATCATGACCTGAGCCGAAGCCGGATGCTCACCAACTGAGCCACCCAGGCGCCCCTGTGGCTTTATTTTTTAATGAACGTCTTGGGCGTTCCTCCCGTGCGCCCCACCAGACTGGCCCTCGCTTGAACCCTTCTCAAGTCCTGCTTCAAGTTCGCCCCCACCCGCCTCCTGCACGTCACGTCCTCGGGCGTAAGCGTCCGCTTAGCCACGGCCTGCTCTCCATGTTTCCTTTGCCCTCGGACATTGAAAACAATGCCTTAAAAGGGAGGCAGGCCGAGATTTGTGCGAGACCAGGAGAATCTCAAATTTCTCGCCCACAAGGGCCAGGGAAAACGGGCCCCCTTATGGGCGGGAGCTGACTGCGTGACTTATTTCAGTGAGTCCGGGGTGTTGTTACCGAAGGGCTGTACATCATCCTCTTGGAGCAGAGACGTGTTTTTAGGCGGGAGTGGACGGGAAGACGGCCCCGGGGAAGGGCTCTGATGTTATCTCAACGCTTGTGCTCCGGCCCTTCTCAGGCAGCCCCCGAGTGCGCCGTGCTGCGGGGGCCGCTCCCGAACTGCTGAGCCCAGAAGGCCGCGGCTTTGCTGTGAGTGAAAGCCCTTTAAGAAGAACCAAGCGGGGAAAGAAATTTAAATTCCGGTCCTCTACGCAGCCTCTTGCAAAGAAGCCTCCTCGTTTTCAGAGGGGGCTCTTGAAGCCCCAGGATCCTCTCCTGTTACCCTGGGCGGGCCCAGGCCTGGGTTGCCAGGATCACAGAGTTTGTGAAAAGTTGCAAAAGTAAGATTTGTGTGCGTGTGTTCATTTTCCTAAAGAGTCCTCTTTCCTCAGAAGTTGTGACAGTCCCCAGTTGCACAAAACTTGGATCTGAGCCTGCTCTTCTGTTAAGTAAGACACTGGGCAGCGACAGCACGCCCAGGATGGTAACGCACTGGGATACAGAAAGAACCATCTCGACGTTTCTCTCCCTCTTTAATCAAAGAAGAAAATCAGACGTTATTAACACTGCCCCTCCTTTCTTATGTACCTCTGACTGGCACAGAAAACCATGAAAAGTGACCCGAGTGCCCGCAGTAAAGTGGGGGGGGGGGCAGGGGCCCACCGACTGTTTTCTTTCAGCACTTGGTGTGTGATTTACATGTGTAATTTCCCTGTGTGAGGCGTAGTCGTCCTTATTACTTGCACTCAAAACACAAGTTGGAATGGGAGCAAAAATATATACATTTTCTTAAGATAAAATAGTATATAAATATTACGCATTTTATCGCACTTTTAAAGTTGTATGTTTATAGTAAACAGCATGTCAGTGCAGTGATTGTACGTATGTGTGTGAATTCAGTAAATTGGGTAGGGGCTCATATTTGGTATCTGAGAGAGGGACACATCAGAGGTCTGGAAATCATGGCATTAAAGTATCCTATTCATACCGTCTCCATTCAGAAGAAAGGGAACCAGGGCAGAAAAATATGCTTCCTGACTTGTCCATAGACTTGCATAAATAATAAGTCCTTAACTCTGACTGTTGGATTCTATTTGGATCCACTAGCTACTCCTTCAGGATGCCAAGTTGCCCAAGAGAGGGATCACAAGCTGAGTCAGCAATGGACCACTCATACCTTAGTATGAATTATTCCGGTCACTTCTTGTCTATCTGCAGTCAGACACCACCGGGAATGAAAGAATGAAAGAAAAGGGATGAGAATTACTGAGTTTGGATGATCAGGAACTGATCTGAATGTGCAGGTTTCATAGGACACCATCCTGGGGAGCTGGTTTGCAAGGCAGTGTGCACGGCACCAAGTGACAGAATGAGGAGAAAGAAAAATCAGGAGCAAGAACTGTAAAGACCAAGTGTCCTCTCAACTTCCCTTACTGTCCAGGCTGCACTCACCCCTGCACGCTGCACCCCAGGCCACGTGCAACATCACATCGTAAAATATTCTATTTCAGTTATCTCCATAAACATGAAATACTTGGGCTCCACCTTCCAGATGGATAGATGATTCTGGAAGTAGCACAGAGTGAACATCCTGACTCTTAAGTTTGGAAATACGACTGTCCCACTCGTGGGATAAGTAGACATCTTGAATCAGACAGCTCCAGGATATTAGAACCGAAAAGACCCTTCTAGAATGTGTACAACTTTAGTTCACAGACGTGAAGAGCAGATCAGAAAGACTGCGGGGAGAGAGGTTGGGGGACTTGGGGTTCCTGTGTCATCCTTTCCTTTGAGCCCGAGTCTCACGTGAGAGCCTGAGCTTCCCAAGCCTGTGGCCCCGCAGAATCCTGCTCCGCGAGAGGACGGGTTTCTTGAGAGACCCAGGTGCAGACCCCTGGCCCGGGCGCCACAGGATCATGTCAGCCCTGAGCACCTGCGTCCTCCGCTGCTCGCTGGAGCTGACTGCGTACAGTCCTGACCTTACAAAGACATGCGGGGTGTGCAGGCCCGTGTGTTGATTGTAAAGTCTCACCATAATGAGAGCAGACTCCCTTCTTTTCCTTCGAAACAGGAGTGGATCGTCTTTAGTTTCCTTTCTTTTAAAGTTGCAGATATTTAAAGACTTTGGAAGAAGAGACAAATTTGTCCAAAGTTGCCTTTTTAAGCCGGCGTGCCATTGTTAAGCGGCTGCATTTACGAGGAGATGGAGCTGTTTACTGTGCTAGTACAGAAAGTCAGCCTGTGGGGACGTGGTGGCCCCGGTGGCCCTTCCGCAGCGGAGTCTCACGGGCCCCTGGTTCCAGGAGAGGCGGCTGGAGTCCACCCACCAGAGCAGAATCAACTCCTGATATAGACGCCCACAGCTTTAAAACGTGGCCCACGACTTCGTCTGTTGTCGCAACGGGGTTTTATTTGTTTTGGTGTGATTTTCTTTAACTAGACTTGAGCAGTGCGGATAACTGTTTCCGGTTACCTTTGGTTGTGGGTTCTGCTGGGTGTTATTTTTAAACGCAGGACACCTTCCCCCCACCCCCTTCTTATTTGAGACCACCAAGATTTGCCTGCTTTGTTTTCACTAAAATGTGCCATGTCGTGAAGGTGCGCTGGGTGCTTTCACCAAAGACTCGGACCTGGGGACGGACACGCACACGGGGCGCGCTCCTTCGCTGCTACCGGAGCCTTGTCGTTACTCCAACGTGCGTCTCCTGCATCGGAGGACCCAAAAGTGTGTATCTGTTTATCGACTATATTTTTTTCCTCTATGTGTTTGTCATGTTCTTTGCCTGTTTTTTAATTGGGATGTTTATCATTATTATTTGTAAGGAATCCTTAAAATGTAATATTAACATTGATGACATTTTAGCACATAGTTGTCCTGTTTGATGTTTACATTTTACTTACATATTTTTCTGGCACGTAGAAGTTTAAATTTTTTAGGAGTCAAATATCCGTACCTTTTAGTGTACGCTCAACTGACTGAATCACCCAGGTGCCCCAATATTTCGAATTCTTTTAGTAGATTTCTCTGCCTGCCACTTTTCTTGGGTGTTACTGAACATTATTTCTTCAAAAATTTAGAATTATTTTAACCAAAAAAATCCCTTTAAAATATTATTGAAATTTTTTAAATTTAAAAAGTAGTTTTGAGATCATTAACTTTTTAATAATACTCTTTCTTTCCTGAAGTGCCTTCCCATTTATTAAATTTTTCCTGTTAAGTGAATTTGTGGAGTTTCCTGACCCCATCCAGGGCCTCTTTGATAATTCTTTTTTTTTTTTTTTAAGTTTGTTTATTTATGTTGTGAGAGAGGGAGGGAGGAGAAGAGAGAGGGTATGAGGCGGGGACAGAGAGAGGAGAGAGAGAACCCCAAGCAGGCTCCACACCGTCAGCACAGAGCCCAGCGCAGGACTCGAACTCACACACTGTGAGATCATGACCAGAGCCGAAATCAGGAGTCCAGTGTTTAATGGACCGAGCCACCCAGGTGCCCCTGATAATTCTTCAGTCTATTCCTGAGGTGTGTGTGTGTGTGTGTGTGTTATTCAAATTGCAAAAATACACATTGACCCCCAGATCTTTGCTATTTTAATAACATGTTTTTTTGATGCATTTTAAATACGTGAGTATGTTTCTTCGGGTCATTTCTCTCACTTTAGCTGATACAGAGTAAAGAATAACAATAGCACAGCCCTGGGGTCGACGCGGTTTCCAGGCCACCTTCTCTTCCGCAGCGTCGCTCCGGCCTTGGCGCCAAGTGCCATGAGATGGCGCCTCGGTGCTGCTTCCGAAACGTAGAGTCTTGAGTGACGCTTTGTTTTTAATATGTCAGAACTACACCTGACATGCTTCCTTCAGATCGCTGTGGCCCCGCAATGCGCTTGACGGCGTCACCAGGAGCGTGGGGAAGACGTGGGCGCCTGGGTTCTCACGACCGGGGGACCGTCTGCGGTGGCGCCTGGCCTCCGCCCCGCTCTCCCCGCAGCCCCGGCAACAGCCGTGTCCACCGCGGGCCGTGCACACGCTCCCTCTCAGCCGCCTTCCTTTAGCTTTGAACCGAGCCGAGCCGGGCATCCGCCCCCCCCCCCCCCCCCCCCC